>JAVQJF010060632.1:0-14745 GCA_036023855.1 Gadopsis marmoratus
CCCCTTACAGAAACAAAATGTTACAATAATGCAATAGATCTGGTACTTATTCTTTTTAATTTCATTTCAATAAATAATTGCTGTTTACCACCAAAAATGACTTTTTTCTGTTATTTTGAGTTTTGGGGCCATAGTGACGGGTTGTCAAAGTTAGTTGAATTGTGGGCAATTGAAGAAAGATGTAAAGAAGAAAACATAACACCACAAATTACTACTTAGAGATGATTTAACAAAACTTATGCTTAATAAGCATATATTAAAAAGCACAATTGCAGATCTGCAGAACAAGTCTCTGAAAATAATAGTAATAAAGGAAGTAAAAGAAAATAAGAACAGGAGTGCAAAAATGTCAATGTATACAATATATGTATGATATAACTGTGTTCACCTTCTTCTCTATGAGTCTGATCTGTATCTTATATTGGCAGATGATATAATACATGAAACATAATTTATTGACTATTTTGTGTTATTAGTCTCGAGAGCTGCAAGAAAAACGCTGCTGTCACAGAATCGACAGCGTCTACTGAAGATGGCAGCTGCGATGCGAGATAAAAGGTTGGAGACAGGGGGAAGAAAAAAAAAGGGTATCGCCCCGGCAACGCTTTTACTTTGAAGGTCAGCACCGGAAGCGGCGTGTGTTCGGTTCCTGGAGCTCGGCTGCAGGAGGGGGGAGCGGGGACTGCGGTGATAAACAAACGCGGGCAGAGGAGCCGTCAGCAGCGCCGGCTGACTCTCGGTGAAACGCCGACCTTCACGGACCCAGCGCTTTACAGTCGAACCACCAGGACTCCGTCCGGACCACCGCGTTTCCTGCCGGAGTCGGTTTATGTGACACAGCGACGGTCCCACCGGCGGCGGCGACACGAGCGGAACATGACGGAGCTGAGGCAGCGAGGCGGAGGCGGAGGCGCCCCGGACAGCACCGACAATACCAGCGACAAGGTAAAACTGCACCGCGGCGAGTAAAGCGACGGCAGCCAGTTTCGCCCTGAGACCCCGCCCCTCCGAAACCAGTCGGCCGGGCTGCGCGGCAGGCAGGCAGGCGGCCAACCGGCCGAGCTGGCCGGGGTTGCCAGGTTAGCACGAAATAAGCTAGTTAGCTAGCTGTGAGCCCGCAACGGCGTCAACACGCCCAGAAATAACGACTTCTGTTCGGCGTGAGGTTCACGCCCCGCCCCCCCATCATTAGAACACGGCAACATGTCCCACTGACGGCCGCGTGTGTGTCAGCTGAACGTTACCGAGCGAGACAGTTGGGTTTTGTACTGTGACGGAACAGGCGAAAGGCTTTGAACTGAAATGGCAGGCGACAGTGAGCCAATAGCCAGTCAGTTAGCCAATAGCCAGTCAGTTAGCCAATAGCCAATCAGGATCTCAAGTGGAAGAGACACAAAAAGAAAGGATATAGTTGAATTAAAAAAAAAAAAAAAAATGTTTTTGACTGAAGCAACTAGGGAACGCTAAGCGGTGATTGGTGCTACTCGCTCCACCTGTTCTGGAGCTTCTGGCCTGATCACACTGCCTCCATCCAAGTCCAGTCAACAGCCTGACCTTGACCTCAGGTGGCTCAAACCCTGTGACGCGGTGGGAGAGGATTGGACGTGGATCTGTAGACGTCCAGGCGTTCCATTATTCCCAGCGTTCTCAGGATTTGTCGCCCACGTCGGCTCCAACGCTGAGCCCTGCAGGCCGCTGCTCTTAAGCTGCCGCCAGCTTCTTAACTCTTTGAGGACTTCCTGCTGTTGTAGACGGAGTCTCTTTGGCTTTGGGACGTCTAACAGTCAAACAAATGATCAGTAGGTTACTGGATAGTGAAAGTGGTGACCCGGCTGCGGCCCCAAATGTGTGCGAGGGCGTCTGTCGCGTGTTAGGACGGATGCACCACCACCCTTGGGTGGATTTGTAGACGGATAAATGGTATTTGAGCAAAATCAAACCGTTGCCATCTCCTGTCTTTCTACAAGCTGAGTGGTGCGTCACCTCTGTTGGACAGCCTTAGTCTCCTCGTGCCCGGGAGTCTTTCCCTTAGTGGGACAGTTTCGAAGGTCAGACAGAATCAACCCCACCTAACGGCTCCACTCAGGCGACCTCCCCAGCCGCCTTCTGTAACGCATGCAGAGGTCATTGAGCAACCCCCACCCGGCACCACTGACTAACCGAGACGATGTGATGCATCCCTCCGCAAGGTTTTATCACTGTCACTCCTCTGGCATCGGTAATAAGACGTGCGTTGTTGTGATCTGTTGGCAGATGTGTTTCTCCCTTTTTTTTTAATTTCAGATCTTCAAAGTGTCAACTGCTGTGCCGTTTCTGCCCGTTTGTGGCGGTTGGACACTTCACAACTGATGGCGCATGTGTCCATGCTGGCGTGTTTCTCCTCTACTCTTTCTTCTCGGTTGTCCATATCGTCTGTAAATGAAGGGTATGATTTTAGAGCTGCAGCGATTAGACGAGAGAGAAAGTGAACCGGCAGCTGGATCTATAATTGATTTAATCGCTTTAGTATTTACTTTTTTTGGGCAACACTTTCAAGACTTTATGAGCTGGTTGTGCGCAGCTGTGTCCTCCCCCAAAGTGCTGCAACGCAACAACCCTGGCTGCATCTTCGTCCCTTTCTTCTGAAAGCACCGAAGATCTGCAGACTGTCCAGAGAGTGAGAAATAAATCCAGCAGTCGGCCGCTGACGTAAAAACTCCAGCTGACAAAGGCAGGAAAGCATTTTTGAGGTGTCCTTAATGACGAGCAGTGTTTCAGTGCAGAGCCGACAGGGTTTCAACAGGAATGAGTCAGCCCGATCTGTGTCCTCCATATGGAGGATCACTTTGTTGTGTCGCACACCCTTGCAGCAACACCCTAACAGGTCACATGATGCATACTTTCTATAGTCAGTGCGGGGGGGGGAACTTGTTTTGTGGACGAGCTAAACTGGCTTAAACATCCCACACACAGTCAAATTATTCACACTCTCCGTGCCTGCTATGTCCAAGGCCAATGTTTGCTTTCATTAATTAGTCGGCGTGCTCTTCCCACTGCTGCTGCCCTCCCGTCATGGTCCTGCGTGCCGTTGCCGGGACAGTTGGCAGGCTGCTCAAGACGCCACATGACAGTTGACCTTGGTGGGCTGTGTTCTGGCTGACTGGTGCTGAAGCCTCCAGCAGCAGTGGCAGTGGCGTGACGGGAGTAGCATCAGGCCGTGTAACGCTCTGCTGGTCAAGGCTTCATTCTGCACAGCCCTAGTTGGAAAGGCCTTTGGACAGCAGAGGAGCCTTTGCCAGATAACCGTTCAGATAACGTTATGAAAGGTGAAGTGCAGAAAAGGAAATGTCCCAAGATCATGGGTTGAGTGAATTGACGTGGGGCTTTATAAGTGTATAAGCACTGATTTGCACATTTACCTGCCTTTTTTTTAGTAGTTGTTAGTAGGCGTTCAGGATCTACGTTGCAGGCAGGGATGGGAATTGGCACCAGTCGCCAGCCAAATGCTGGTGAAATATGAAAGTGGCCGGTAGATTTCAGACACAAAATAATAATGGCTGGCTGGTGAGTTTGAACATTTATCTGTCAGTGGCTGGTAGTGGCCCCCGGCGTAGGTACGGTGTGGCGGCGCTCCCTACAGCATCGCCTGATATGCACCTTCCCAGAAATGTGACTACACTTTGGTCTGCTTGATAGCATCGCATTTCCTCGCCCCGTGTCTCTCTGTGGCCCGACAAGCGCAGAACGTTCACCCTCCTCCTGCCTCGCACGCGCCATCTCGCGCAACGTCTTCTCTCTTTTCTGCATTGCAGCAGGTTCCAACTCGAACGTGACCTGCCCAGTTTCGGTCGCCAGTGTTTGGTGTGCACGTGGAAACCGGGAGAACACGGCGGCATAGCAACCCAGGCGTCATTGCAGAGCAACGCAGATGCACCGGTGCCCAAGTGCAAATGCTCACGACAGCGTGGGAGTTGGATGAGGCTTGAGCTGCTCGTCAGCTGTCCTCTTGTCTGATCCCCTCCGTTGCTCTTCCTCCCGCCTCTCTGCAGAGACGGCATTAATAGCCAGGAGGAGGAGGACAAAGACAGTAGTGGGGCTGAGCTGCACTGCTTCTGCCCTACTGTCTCAGTAGAAAACCATGGACGTACTGTAGAAAGTGAATTTCTGGATGTGCTGTGGCTGCTGTCGTGTTTAAGTTAGTGCCCCGTTGGCAGCGTTGTCTTTCTGTACGTACGGGTGATGATTGCAGATACTCGGGGCCCGGGCCTTGGATTGTTTCCGCACATGTTTGCAGCATTGAGGTGTTTGCACAGCGGTTAGCACACTTTGCTGAACAAACAAAAGCCAGTTTAATTAACACGCTTGAGTGCATTGACCCAGATTAGGCCGTAACACTGTGACTCTGCATGTTACACATTCTTTTGTGAATGAAGTAATGTGCTGACCAAGGCCGAGGCCCGTTTCATGTTGTTGCTGAACTGTGCACCAACTGTTATCAGTGAAACCAGAGTGAGGAAATACCACCGGCCTCCATAACCCACAAGCTGTCACTCCTCCCTCTCGGTGTGTTCATTTCTGATTGTCTTTGCATTTTCCTCAGGTTAAAATTATTCTATTAATCTGTGCCTTGTATGTTCCACAAAGGCCATGGGGAGGTCTTCAAATGGGTTGTTTTGTCTGACCAACGGTGCAAAAACCCAAAGATGTCCACTTTAAAATGAGAAAATCAGCAACGGCTATTAAGACGCTGCTAATCGACTGGTTGACTTTCAGCGCTGATGGCAAAAGTGGTGGAAAACGTCAAAACGTGCTCCAGCGCTTTCGCTCTTGTTGATGTTCACAAGAATTTTGAAATTGTTCTTTCTCTTTACTACGCCACCACGTAATTTAGGTGTGTTTTGTAAAGGTCGACGGGATCAGTCGCCGTCGTGTGTTCGTCGCTTCTTTTCTCAGTCAAACTGTGTAAGTTACACTGCCAAGTAGGACCATGTAGCTTTCCACTGTTTCCTCATTAAAACCTGAGTGGGACTCTTCAGTTACACCTCTTCTCTCCTGAACTCCCAACACCAACCTGCTCGTCCTCGTCCAGCACTTTCCCAGCTAGTTGCAACGTATGACCAAGATTGGAGACCTTAGCTCTCAGCGAAAAGCTGTCTCCATTCAACCCTGATGCCCCCACTTTCCGTATTTAGCCACGTTTGAGTAAAAGCAACCGTGAAAGGGGAAAACATGTCCAGCAGCATCAGCGAGCTCAGGAGGACTTTCACTTGGCTTTAAAAATGTCCTCTTTTGGGCAGAAAGGAGCGTCTCCACTCGCTGCACGGTGCCGTTGCTGGCGTTAACTCAAGAACAAAAAGTGTTGGGCTGAACTTTAGCAGGTCACTTACTTATTAATGATGATGGTGTGTCTGAGGCCATGTCCACACTAATGCTGCTAAATCTCTGTTTGGGCCTTGCATCCTACCTGAGCCAGCGTTTTCCCCCAAAAAAAACAAGGTGCTGATTTATGACTTTGATGAATATGGCACATGTTCTCCTGCCACATGTCTGTTGTGATTGATTTAATATTGTGTAGCCATCTTTTTTCATACCCAAGGCTCTTATTTTGCTGTATGTGATTTTAAAAAGCTCCTGGAATTAAAGAACGGTAGAAAAGACCATAAACATTTCAAATATCTACAACAACTTCTGAATGCATTTTAGATAAGATTGAGGAAACTTGAAGTAAGCTACTCATCTTAAATTATGATATCCTAAAGCTAAATCGGAGGAATTTTGTAACTTCAAGAAACCCAAGACGACCAAATGTGTGGTGAAGAGGTTTATATATAAAGAAGACACGTCTGAGACGCAGTAGAGGCGGTCGAGTGTGTTGACTGGGCTTAAATCCAGATTAAAGATTCATTAACACTAATAAAGATGTTTGCCTCCCGGGCAGCAGCCTGTTAACCTGCCGACACCAAGTGTAGACTTTCAGCCACTAATCCTCCGTCGTCCTGATGAGGTTAGAATCGGACTTTCTCCCTTTTTCTTTATGGACATTCTGAGGACTTTTGGAGGAAATCGCCATATTGCACCAAATGGTTGTATTGCCAAACCTTCCGCATGTTCATTGAATGTAAAATGTTTGAGAATTAATTAATTTCACTGATGGTCTGATGGGTTTGAATTCCTGGAGGCTGTCTCTGGTTTAAAAGAGGAACCCCCCCCCACACATATTCTCTTGCAGACCTACTTGAATCCCAGCCAAGCTTAGAGGACAAAGGCACCAGTCCTGTAGTCTCCTCCCAGGTGAGAGACCACACTGTGGCCTAATTAAACCGCCGTCTGCCGGGTCCTGTAAGCCTCCTCTCATTTTAGACTGGACTCTTATTTGACTACCATAACATTTACTTGTCGTTTGCATCTCAGAAGCGCCCACAGAGTGCGTCCTTTTTCTGTCCTTGATAGGATGCTGCTGCTCATCACCACGCGTACACGGCCCTGCGTGTCAGATGCACGCTCCCGGTCTTCAGCCAGAATTTGAATGTCTCCGTGTGTCTGTGTTTGTCCTGGCAGGAGGCCGATGGCGACGACAGGCTGGGCCTGCAAGGCGACGCAGAGGGGGAGTGTGATGGTGACTCCAAAGCGGACACTCCAGATGTTCCTCCGTCCACAGCAGACACAGACAACACTCCACAATGCCTGAACAAAGCCCTGGAGGGCCTGCCGCCCAGGTACACGCTGCTTAAACACAGACACTGACAGGAGATGGATGCCAACAGATGTTGTTTGTTCCGGGAGTTGTCACTGCTTGGGAGTTTGACAGGAATGACTCAGTAGCCTGATCCTGCCACTCTGTTGTGTGGCAGGATCAAGATACAAGGATCTAATTAACACTTAGCTCTTTCTAGTCCAAGTTTATATATTCTCATGAGAGTCCATTTTTAGCTCAACAGGCTTTGCCGAAGATGGTAGCAAGCCAGTGAAAGATGAATAGCTGTGGTCCACTGTAACGGAAAATGAAACCGAGGGCCCCAAATACGAGTAAATGTGTACCTTACTGATCATAAACAGCAGGGTAAATCATTAATTGTGACTTCCTGAGATTATATTTGCGTGCGTGTGTGCTGGTCTGCTATTGGATGGTGCTGTTTTCACCCACAACAGTAGGGTCCTAACAAGTGTAAAATCTCAGATCACGAATACGTCAAAAAGCAAACCTCACAGTCTCAGCGCTGCATCCCTTCGAGCCAAAGGAGCAGGGCGTCTCGTTCAAAGGCACTTCAGCCACGATGTCGCTGTAACGAGCAGCTTTCCCTCCCATTTTTCCTGAAAGGCCCCCGACAGAGCGATCGACCTTCCTTCCGAGCACGCATGTAGGCTAATTGGACCAGAAATAGCTTGGAACCTGCAGGGATGTTTGAGCACGCTGATTGTGAAGGAAATGCAGTGTTGCTAGTAAATTTGCAGCAAAACCAAAGAACTCGCAACAGAGTGGGTGAAATAAAAGCTCTGTCCACACACAGGTAAGAGTTGTCGGCATTTGACCAGCGACGACTGTTGATCTTGTTTTAATTCCCTCTCGTGACTGAATCCCAAAGTAAACATAGTCTCCCTCAGCTGTCTGTCACACGTTGATATATTCATGCTTTTCTTCATGCTGACAGCTTATTGTGGTGCTCGGCTGAATAGGAAGTTGGTTGGTAGGATTTTGTGTCGTGACCCTTTTTTAAGATGCTCAGAAAACACGTACTGCTTTGTCCTGTTTACGAAGCGGGATGCAAAACTGACCAGGAGAATAATTATATCGTGGTGATTGTAGCTTTAGTTTAGGAGCCCTCGCAGTGCTACCGTTTAAGGTTTCTTAGACTTGTGTCGGGGGAAAAATATGGAAAAAGAAATGTCATTTCCACGGCGTGATCGCTTTGTGCACACAAAGCTTTTCCAGTTTCCTCTCTTGATAAACAAAATATTTGACCCGTGTCATATCCTGCAGATGCTCACGTCTGTGCCTGTGGGGAATAATCTTGGTTTATGGAGTTGTATGGCGTAGCTAGTAAGATCTGAGGAAATGCATTGAGGGCTGGAGTTAAAACGTTGCACAAACGACCATTAAACTAACTATTCTTGCAGTTTTCATTGTTGTAGCGTGGAAACGCTTCCTGCCAGCAGTTCAGGACTGTTGCCCGTTTGCAATCTGTGCCAGTTCGAGTTGGCAGCACCTTGGACACAAATGAACGAGGAGCTGTTTGATATACAGATGTGAAGTAGGAGGGTGGGACCAATGAGCGGCGGCCAGGTCACTGGGCTTAAAGGCTCAGGAGGAGGGAAGCACTAATCCCCGCAGGAGCCGGTGCTGCAGAGAGACCTGTGGATGAACAGACTGCAGAGGGAGGGGGGGAGGAAGGAAGTAAATTAGAAGAGAGAGAAACAGATGGAGGAGGGATGGCAGCAGATGAGTGGAGCGAGCAAAATGACGCGGCAGAGAAGGCTGAATAGATGCACTTGAAGGTGAAGAGAGGAGGAAGGAGGTAGTTTTAACGAGAGAGTGAGTGATGGAGTCAGAGAGAGAGAGAGAGAGAGAGAGAGAGAGAGAGCCCACAGCGCTGAGTGGAGGTGGCAGCAGCAGCTTTTATTTTTTTATTTTTTTCCCATGATGCAGCTGTTTCTCTCCTCCATTCATACAGCAGGCCCCCGGGCTCCCTGCCCTGCCTGGCTGCTGTGCAGCTTTCAGCCGGTTCCTCTCCTTTTTGTTTTGCAGCAGTTCGCCTCACAGCGGCAACACGCTCTGCATGGCGTGCTGTGAGAAACGCTCCGGGCCTCATTCCGCCGTCTGTAGCCGTGCGAGTGTCACGGTACAGCGAGCGGCTGTTGGGATTAGAGGGTTGGTTGCATAAAGTATCCACGTGAACCCGACTAGCCTTCCGCTGCCGTTCACCTCAGTGTCCCTTTACTGCTTGAAAAGCACCAAAAGATAACTTTGAATAAAACCGGAGGCAAAGTAGAAATTACTGAATGGAATGTTCGTGTAATTTTGAGGTAGTGAATGAAGGTTTCCGTTTTTCCACAGATGGAAAAACTACTGGATCCGAGGGGTTCTGTCTTTAGCCATGATTTCGGGCTTCTTCCTCATCATCTACATGGGACCTGTCACTCTTATATTGGTGGTAAGTGACAATGTTTGACACTGTATCTATTGTATGAAGTCCTCGATGCACATACAGTATGTATTCTACTGTCGGTTCTTTTTTTGGAATTACCGTACTTGTAAAACGGAAAAGACTTATTTAAAGTTCAGGCCTGAGCCCTCTTGTCGTGTCTCTGCTCTGTTCCCACCATCTGGCCGACGGACGTAGGTCATGACTGTCCAAATCAAGTGTTTCCAAGAAATCATCACCATCGGCTACAGAGTTTACCACTCCTACGAGCTGCCCTGGTTCAGGACACTCAGCTGGTAAGGAGAACGGACGTCGCAGCAAACGGCAGATATGCTGTATGATGAACAGAGAATGGTTTACCCTTTAAAGGAGCAATACTGCAGAATTTTAACTTTAATTTATGCTCCGATCTCCCCGTGTCGGTGTGTGTTTTAGCCAGAGCGACTCGGGTGGTGCAGTTAATGTGGCCATTGTCCTGCTCAGACACGTCAACAGGTGGATGGGCACACGTGGTCTGTTTTGGGGATTTATCTGCACCAATCCCCCAGGTCATAGTTTATTTTAATAATAATAATAATAAGCTTTAATTGTATATATCACCTTTCATACAAAAACATGCAGCTCAAAGTGCCTTGCATTTAAAAAAAGAAATAAAAAGACAAATTAAATTAAAAATAAAGCCTGGTAACGATAAAGTGCATAACACTGCGTTTCATTTAAAGGCGTAGAAGATCCACAGGAGGTGGTGCTAGAAAAAGGCTACGTCCAACAGCCTGCCTCTCAAATATCTTTGCGTAGGCTGTGAGAGGGTGAATATTTTCTCTAATATCCAGGCAAGTGTGGAAGTTCCAGGGAAACTTACAGATACTTATATAATTTATAATAATATAGCAGTGCTTTGTTTGAAATAAGATGAAGATGGGTAAGATTAGATTGGTACAATCCTTTGGAGCTTTTCTCAAATTAAGTAAAACATCATCAAACCAGGAAGCACTTTCACATACAGTTGTGTTAAGTCACTAAGTTTTACATTAGCTTGATTAGCTTCTTTTCGTTAAGCAATAAAGTGTTTCGTAGAAGAACATATTTTAAAGATCTTTAAGGTCTCAAACGCTGGTATAAAACCACTTAAGTGACTCCCAGCCCTGCTTTTACACCGTGGCCGGCGTGGCTTTGCTGCCACCAGCATGTTGGCTCTGTGTTCATTCCCAGCTGTCCTCGTGCTGTAATGGATGGAAGCACATTTAAAAAGCCTGAATCTTTGTTTTAAAGGCAGCTCTTAGTCATTCCTTCTGGCAGCAGCACTCCATTTAACTCTGCTGTTCCTCCGGTAGAATGCTGACTCAAGTCAAGTCAGCTTCGTCTGCAGGTAGCCGCTCTGACTACGCAGCACCCACCCACCCACCACCACCACCACCACGTTGCCTGAGTTTGCTCCTATTTCTGTTCCAGTGATTTTTTTGTTTGTTTGTTTGTTTGTTAGCGGCTCACCTTTAGTACACACTTCCCCCACAGTGTGTGACAGCAGCAGCCCGGAGCAAAGATCACTGCCATGTTGGAAGCTAACGAAGGCCAATTGAAACTTGCCCCTTTCACCAAGGCCACACGTCATAACACACACACACACACACACACACACACACACACACGTCGGTGTTTAAACCCAGTGACCCGCACAGCACACATCCTGCATACAGTGTACAGAAGGAAATAATAACGTAAAGAGAAACTCACTTCCTCCGTTTCTCTTTCCCCAGGTACTTCTTGATTTGCGTCAATTACTTCTTCTACGGCGAGACTGTAGCGGATTACTTTGGGGCTCTGGTGCAGAGGGAGGAACCGCTGCAGTTCCTGGCTCGCTATCACCGCTTCATCTCCTTTGCTTTGTACCTCGCAGGTGGGTCTCTGGCCTCGGAGACGATGCCACACTGCCGTACCGTTGGCCCCCTCCGCTTCCACTCACGTTCTCTTTGGAGTTGGATTCGATTTCACTAGAACACACAGTATCTTGAGTGTGTGTGTGTGTGTGTGTGTGTGTGTAGTAGAGTAGAGTAGAGTTACAAATACCATTACTGGGGAGAAAACCCGAGCAAAAAGGCAAACAAAGACCTCGGGGGAGTCTTGCAGTATCAACTCATGAGTTTATAAACTGATTTACAATTACATGAGCCCACGTCTTCTGTCTTTGGAGCTTTCATTCACTGATAGCACGGTTTACTGCTCCGGCAAACTGCAGCTGGATGTGCCATAAACCCACAAACGTTGTGCCGTGGTTAATGCCAAAGTATATACTAATGATTCACATACGCTGTGTGTGTGCAAAGGAATGCCAGTTGGGAAGAAAGCGTCTTTCCTAATGACAGCGTAAACAAATTTCTCTAATGGATCGTGCCGGCGTAAAGAAAATCATACCCGTGTTATTTCTGTTTTCTGCGCTGGATTACATATAACTGCAACCACGGTGTCTTTAAAGCGCCGATCTCCATTCATGTCGGTACAGAATGAAAGTCACCTTGCAGTGGTTAGAACTGCACTGCGGCGCCGTCGTTCCGCTCACGAAAGCGGCTGCTACGTGTATGTTCTCATGCAAGTTTAAAGTGTCGACAAGATAACTAGGAGCTGCAGGGCAGAAACGCCAAAGATGAGAGCGAGGTCGTTTAGGAACAGTGTTGTCATTGTAATCTGAATTTCTGAATCCAGTGTCGACTGAGCTTCAACTTATAACAAAGTATACTTACTTGAAAAGAGCGTGTCCTTTGACCCAAACACTGTGTTGTCACTAGGCCACGCCTCCTACAGTCGTCGTTCCCTCACTTACTTTTATATCCTGGGAGATGGGGGGGGGGGGTTTCTAGCTGAACCTGAGGGTGGAAATGCACTTTAACTATTTCCCATTTGAGAGTTAAGCACTCAGAAAAGCTGCGACGGTGTCGAATCTGAATCCCCGAAGGACGAAATGCTCCTAGAAATTGTTACACACACACACACACACAGTATACAATGTGTTATTATGTGATATGTATACTTTCTCAACTTGGTGTAAAAACTGACAGCATGCTGTCTACTCTTTCACAGGTTTCTGCATGTTTGTGCTGAGTTTAGTGAAGAAACATTACCGCCTGCAGTTTTATATGGTGTGTATCAGCCAAGTAACTCCCTCCTCCTCCTCCTCCTCCTCTGCTCCACCACTAACCTTCCTGCCCATCCTTTTCCACTGTTTCTTACCTCCTGTTTTGATTTGTTTTTTTTGGAAACTCACTCCTGCTATCTGAAGTGTATTTTTTTTGTTGTTTTTTTGGACATTATACATTTTTCTCACTTTTCAGCTCTTTTGATTTGAAGCACAAAAGTGTTTGCTGTTAAATTCTGTTCCTTCTTTGTTGTTGTTGTTGTGCTGTATTACTCACAGATTCGCTGTCCATGTTGCCGTGCAGAATCTGCAGGACTTCTTTTAATGGCTTCATCTTTTTTTCGCTTCATCTGTTTTGCTTTTTCCAGCCGCTTGTAGGCACCTTTTTGTGTGCAGCACACTGTATTGGCCCAGACTGACTTAATTCGAATTTATTATTGGTTTTTCATTTATTAGTGTTTTGCATGTGTTGACAAATAGAATTTTCACTTTATAAGTTTGCTTTAAAGTGTCAGGACTGCAGACATGTATTGGATTCCATTGTCCCCTATTTATCTACGTTATCATGAAAGTTCAAAGGGCGCCAAGTCTGGTTGTTATAAAGTAACATTTACTGGCCAAAGAAAAGACGCTTCCTGAGCTCGAACAGGGCGGCGTCTTGTTTGGTTTTGTTATGCTGCTGTGTTGTTTTCAATCACTTTGCTGCATGCATCTTTACAAACGTCCAGGAAATTCGCGACACTCGTCCCAAAATGTTTGCCAAAGCTTTTCCAGCTCGCGCTATCATGTAGTTTTTTTGTCATGTGTATCATCTCTGCTCTGCACTGCGGCTTTGTCCGTGTCCTTCACCTCGTCTCTCTGTTTGTTTGATTCCACTATTTCTGACACGAGCCAACTTCTGAGCCGGCGCGGCTACATTCCAGTGCAGTGACGCTGTGGTGTTTGTGTTTGTGTTTGCCATTCCAGTTTGCTTGGACCCATGTGACCCTGTTGATTGTGGTAACTCAGTCCCACCTTGTCATTCAGAACCTGTTTGAAGGCATGATCTGGTAAGCGGGACCCAGGCAGACCAGAGGGAACCTGCCATGCTGTCTCTTCGCTATCGCTGCACACATGTGTCGTCGCAAGTGTATTCTCACTGTTGTGGTGCTCTTTGTGCAGGCTTTTTAAAAGTTTGAGCAGAATGTGACCCTGAGACAACTAATGAAAAAAAAATCCAAGTCTTGTATACAAAAGAAACACATTCTGTTTTAAGAGATGACTAGATTCACATTAATTGCCTTAAAAGCATCACATTTTTTGCAACATGTTGCCACATTGAGTAAAATGTTTCCTTGCCACAGTGGTAATTATCAAGTCAAAGTAGAGCAGACACATTTTTCAGCCACAGCCAGATCAGATTTTGGTATATGGATGGTGAACGTTCCCCCACCACCTCTCTAACTGTGGAAATTAATGTTTTCCAGGTTCATTGTCCCGATCTCCATTGTGATCTGCAATGACATCATGGCCTATCTATTTGGATTCTTCTTTGGGAGGACTCCACTGATCAAGGTAAGTCAAACATTGTCCTATGATGTTCTCGTTTTAGGGATTTGCATTAGATTAAGTGGGTTTGCTACTGTCTTCGAGGAGTACAAGAGTAGAAAGAGCTCACATTTACAGAGCAGCATCACTACAAGCAACCATGCAATCGTGAAAATACACAAAAATAATGAGGGATTTTTCTTGAATCGTTTTGTCAGGTTTCACTGAACAGTGATGGTTATGCTTTCTGACAGTAGACATATAATTCAGGTAAGCATAACTGTTGTAAACGGGGTTTATGCTGACAAAAACCTAATTTACCTAAAGAAATTAATTATGTGCAGAGTCAAGGACTTAAACTCTGCCGCTTCTTAGTCATGTAAATATTACAGGGCTGTTCACATCCTCTTGGTTAGGGTACCGTGGGAATATGGGGTGCAGGGCCCATTGACGCAAGCGATCCGGCCCTTCTATAACTAAAGAAATGTGAGCCACTTCTGTATTCCTGGCAAAAGGTTGAGCGTGTTCCTGGTTCTCGGCTGCAGGGGTTCGCTAAGGTTTACGCTATTTTTCTGTAGACTCGGCTGAAGAATGTTTAGTTTTCTCCATGGCCAGATGGAGATCTGAGCTGAACACTCGCCTGTGTGGAAAGGAGTTCAGGTGGTTCAGCATCTGCTCGGGATGCTCCCGGGACTCCTCCCTGTGGACGTGTTCTGGATATGTCCCAAGTTGGACTAGATCCTGGGGTAGACCCAGAACACACAGTTGGGATTATACGGCATATTCTATCTGTACTGTGAACATTTCTGGAGTGAACGTCTGGGCAACTGCCTCGCAACAAGAAGAGGTTTATTTTAAATTGCATGTAGTTTGTGGTGTTGATGTGAAAGACGGCTTCTGTTTCTGTCTCTGGGGGGGGGGGGGGGGGGGGGGGGGGGGGGGGGGGGGGGGGGGGGGGGGGGGCGGGGG
>JAVQJF010060636.1:0-15848 GCA_036023855.1 Gadopsis marmoratus
CCCCCCCCCCCCCCCCCCCCCCCCCCCATGAGACTGGAGGAATAAAATAAATACAAACAGAGAGTACAGTGCTTGGGGTGTTTCAGAGGTTCCATTCCAATTCCATTGCTTTAGATTTCCAAACTCTCATGTCTTACTACATCAAAGGAGACAGAACAAGCTATTTTTGGTTGCCACTATTGATGATCTGAAAGGCGATGCTGTGATTGGTTAAATGGACTTGGACCTGTGTGATGGTTGTTCATTAACCCCTGACGGAGGCATGGGGGTGAAAGCCTTGGTGTTGCATTTTCACTGTGTTTCAAAAACAGTGAAAGCAGGAAATCCCTTGCTAGTAGTGCTTGCCACTTTCATTTTCCATCTGCTACATGTAGCACATCAACATCCTGACATGTGCAGACACTTGAAACTGGCATCTGACTTTGTCAAAACACAATCGGGTCTTAAGGGACAATGATACATTTTAACTGATTTGAAGTGAGCCTTGTAACACAGGACGGTGCAAACTAATTAGAAATAAACTACGTACAGCTGTTGGGTGTCTGTTGTTGAGGACGCTAAAGCATCTTAACCTGTGTGGTGCACCGGGCTATTGCTTAAAACGGTCCAGTGTCTGAGAGAAACTCATTTAGACGTGACTGAAGTACATGTTTGCTCTTTTAATAAGTGTCGGTGTCAACTACTTTCCGTTTCTGTGCCAAACAAACTGCAATACAATTTTCAGTCACCATCAGAAACTGCACATAGCCTCGGGGATATAATAAACACGTAGCTAGTTATGATGCAGTTACAGGTGTGTGTGTCTGTCACGCTGTTGAAGCGGGCCCAGCCACGGTAACTGTTACATTCAAGGGTTAAAAAGGGGGCATCAGAAACCAGAGGAACCCATAACACCAATAGATGACCTGGCCTGTCTTTTCACTGCACTCGTAACAGTATCAACCATCAGTCCTCAGGCTTTATAGTAACTTGGCCCGGCATCTTCCAAAGAAAACACAGAAGGATAGTTAGTTAGTTAGTGAGTGAGTGTGTGTGTGTGTGTTCGCTGTGTGGTCGCCAGTAGCATTGTTACCAACAGCAATGGAAGTGGCCATGCTCCATCCAGCAAGCTAACATTAACGTTACGTTACACGAACTTTGTGCAGCGTTACTGGAACCAACGAGGACTAGCTGCCGGTGTGTTAGCTTGCTAGCTGGCAGAAAGCCCTACCATTTGTTTCAGTAAGAACGTTGCTTGAGCTGCAAGGTGTAGCTACAGCACACACGCTAGCCCAGTTAGCCCCAAAGCCAGGAAAGATGGACAAGTACAGCTAGCTAGGCCCGCTGGTGGGTCCTAGCTCCAGTGCATCACAGCACCATGATCAGCATCGCCAGACTCGGTGACTTCAGGGTCTCAGCGAGCCCTGAAGGCAGCTTACCTCCTGGTTAAAGGCGTTGACGGCATCCATGATTGCCCACCGCGCCGAGTTTCCCCCTCAACTCCCGATTCCTCGCTTACAGTGATGTGTATTTAATGAAGGGTCGGTACAACATGTCCGCTCCCGGTAGCTAACGACAGTTAGCCTAGCATCGGTAGCTCTCGGGTCGGCGGGCACGGCAAAGCATGATGGGATTCAATTTTGTTGTTCCAGGCTTTGTCCGCTGGGTGGCGAAGAGCTGCGGCTATTGAAAAATACAGTGTGTCCACAAAGTGTCCTTTTAGTTATGGCCGATTTAACACATCAGGTTAACATTGTTCCTCCCATTCTCTGTGCATTGTGTACCTACTCCAGTCGTCTCCAAAGTAGACAAGGCCTACAGCACACACAGCAGGCTACACACAGCAATCTATGTTTAACCACAAATAAGATGCTGGAGTAGGCTACTACACGACCCCTGATTAAACCATGAAACCAAGCTGAAGATCGAAATTGTGCTTTTGTTTTATTACTTAGGCTCATGTTTCTGGGGAAATGGCCATCAGTTCCAAGTTCTGCAGGAATGCAGGCCTGTTGTAGAACTAAGTGTATGTTCTTGCAGTACAAAATAACTTCAGTAGATGGTGGTATACTTATACTTTTGCTTCCATGACTGAATGTCTGGTCTGGTGTCTAGAAAGCATGGTCCAGCGGGCAAGCCAAACTGCACATGTGTATCCTTCTCACCCCTTAAATGAATCCAAACAAGGGATGAGCACATACAAATACAGAACAAATACAGCTGTGCGTATTTATTTAATCAGATGTGATATAGTTGACACCTCAATCCACAGCCTCAAAAAACAAACACCAAAGAGTTGAATCAACACCTCTTACACAGAATAAAAAAAAAAACCAAAACATTAACTTCACATGGCTAGTATTTATTGCAGGGCTATTCTATTAGATGTCAGGTGTTTGTGTTATTTTGTTCCGTTTACTGTATAGGGAAACGTATATATCAGGTCACATGAAGAAGAACGCCCCCTGCAGGACCTCACTCCTTTGAGTGATGAACACCACGTTAATTAGGCCAGCGAGCGCCTCAGCGGCCGAGGAGGAAAGTGCTTCTTTGTCTGACTCCAACTTTCTCTTGTCGGCAGCGAACGTCTGTGCGCGCTCACACCACATGGCCACTGTGAACACGGGTGTGCGCGGCTGCAGCGCGTGGCGTGAACGTGTGGATCCTTCACGCGCAAATAATGAACCTGGCAGAGACAAAACTACGGGCACAGACGCCCAGAAATCTCGCTGCGGGAATTAAAAGAAAATAAATCGATCTAAACGTCTGTAGTGACGGTGTGGCCTCTCTCTCTATCTCTTTCTCTCTCTCTCTCTCTCTCTCTCTCTCGCTCTTCAGGCTACACATCTTTTCTTTGTTCGTAGCCGCGCAGCTACAAGCCTGAGCGCGGCAGCGGTCGGTGCCGAGTGGGGCCGTCCCCCCCTTGTCCTCACACGTGACCCGCCCGCCCTGCGCTGATTGGATTGGAAGTCACCCCCCGACTACCGCCGCCGTGTGTGTGTGTGTGTGTGTAGGCCTGTGTTTGGGAGAAACGCCCACCCAGAGGACCGGGTACACGCTCAGTCAGTAGTAGCATAACAGTCTACCTCTCACAGAGCCTCGTGTGTTTGGTTTAAAAAAAAAAAAAAAACAAACAAAAAAATAAACCCTCACAAAGTTTTACGACTGGCGCGTCAGCGAAGAGCTTGAGTGTTGCGTCGTTGTCTGCGTCGTTTAAGCCTAAAAGCTGACACACTCGACAAGACGCGTGTCGGAGCCTGCTGAGTGCGCGCACCGGATGCTTTTGGTGAACAGGTGTCGCAAAGCTCCTGGTTCCCTTAATTTGCTATTAAGGGCGAGACACTTTGCCGGACGCTAAGCATTTAATACCTGGCTTTAAGGCCGGGCGAGGGACGAGGCTGCGGCGTTTTCCCCCCCTTGTTACAGGGAGACATTTGGGAAGGGAGCTGCCATGCCAGTTGCCGACATGGTAGTGGACAACAGCCACGGGTCATACGAGGGCAAAACCCCAAACAGTGCCGGGAATGAGAGCATCCTCCCGGCCTCCCTATGCAGTCCCGCAGCGGACATCCTCAAGAACTTTTACCACACCAAACGGGTCGGGAACTATCTGATCGGGAGGAAGCTGGGAGAAGGATCCTTCGCTAAAGTTAGGGAAGGTCTCCACGCGCTGACTGGGGAAAAGGTGAGCTCGCGAAGTGCAACCGCAAATTGGTTTGGTACAAGCGTGTAATAGCCTGTATTTTATCTTCATTTAAGTGCATTTTGGGATCAGACTGAATGCGCTTGCACTTGCAAAGTTGTATTTTTGAAATCAAAAACCAAACTTCAGTGGAAAAACTAGTTTTTCTTTCGTTTCTATTTTTTTCATCCTTTCTTTTATTATTTTAGAATACTAGCTGAGTTTGACCTGAATGTAACGTCCCACGTTTGCACCTCTTGGCATGCAGCAAGAGGTCTGATATGGTGTTAAATGTCAGTGTCAGCTGTCACTTGTCCCCATGCCTGCATGCCAACCAAGAAAACCTCTTTAACTATTTGTATTGACAGTTTGCAGCGTGCCAATCTAATCAGCCCATGGCTTTCTCAGAGAAACTGATCAGCCCTGTTTGCAATTTCCAGTCTCTGTGAATGAGCTCATGCGGCACCACCAGCTGTTGAACTCAGTCATATGCACAGCAGGGCTTGTTTTCAAGCTCTAGTGACAATATTTACCTTTTCAGTGTGTTGAGAGAAACAAGAGCGAGGAGCTGTCGTTCTCCTAACATGTGTTGGATGACTAGTTGTGCACATTGTGGGTTTTCTTAACCTCTTGCTTTGTTTGCTGATGGTGGTGGTGGTGATGGTGGTGACCTCACCGCTGTGGGCACAGAGAGGAAAACTGCCCAGGCAGCTACTTGCATATGAAATCATGTCGTTGATAAATGGGCTTCAGCCTCATTATGATTCCGCCAGCGCAGGGCTTTGATATGGGCCACCATTGGCCACTGGTTACCTTTTGTCTCTCCAGGCTTTTTTTGAAGAGCATCCAGGAAATTGTATATTGGGGAAAACAAGTAGCCTACTTCTCGTGCGTGTTCCCACGTGTAGACCCACGTCTCTTTGTCTATGAATAATGTGCCACTGAAATTAAGAATTAGCATATTAAAGATTATCTCACCCTGTGCACCCCCCCCCACCCTTCCCTCCCATTCTGTTGCTGTGAGGAGGAAAGAGAGCGCTCCTCTCTCCTCTTCCCTCACTCTCTTTGTTGAGGATGATGCAAACACTGGCAATCACACGACCAAGCACCGCTCTCCCTCTCTTTACGCTCTCTCTCTCTCTCTCATTCAGTGGAATACAGGGTGCTACAGGCGCTGGGAGGGAGCAGAGGGCAGGGAGATTATTCAAGCAAAAGGGTGTAGTCGGTATAGTTTTTTGTTTTTTTTAGCATCACTAGAAAGTCAGTGTGGAGGCGGGGGGGGGGGGGTATGAAAGTGTGCAGAGGTGAGAGATGGTGATGTCATGGTCAGAGGGCTGGGGAGGTCATATGCGCATGTTTTTGATGTCTGAAACCCACTTTCCCCTCTATACTCCCCCAGCTGCCCCCTTTTCTGTCTGAGGGGCGCCTGATAAACAACTGAATCCCCCAGAAGCCCCCTGGCCGGGCGCACCCCGCCCCCCTACACCCACCCACCCCTCACTCATATAGACTACAGTAAATACAGTGCCCCATCCCCCCATACATACCCTGCACCCCTTCTCTTATCCACACTGCCTGGCATAAACACGGGCCATCTATTACTGTATTGTGACACACACACACACACACACAGAGCCAGGTTTAATTAGCAGCTGTAAAAAGGTTTTTCAGAGGTGAATCAATTATCAGAGATGAAAGGACGAAAGTAAAAAAAAAGTAAGACAAGCTGAAGGACAGAAGAAAGAGCGGACGCACACATAGCCACTTTGGCCCTCACCATTTCATTAATGGATATGGTGATTAGTTTCACTGGTCGTGCCTTTCCATGTCTATGGGCTCTCCTTGAGATGATTTGCTGTGTGTGGTAGCCATGCTCTTGAACTCAGTCTAGACGGTATACAAGGAGACACGGGCAAAGGATGAAATAGAGTACATGGGTACGTTATTGAATGTAATCAGCTAGGAAGCAAAGTGTTTGCCATGGAAGTACAGGACACATTCTGAGGCTTTTATGAGGAGATTCTGCAGGTTTCTCCTCCTGCTGTTCTGTTGAATCAGCCTCAGAAAATGAGCAGGCCCTGATTTGTCTCAGTCCTGTCTCTGCATTTGTCGCCGTGTGTTTAGCTGTAACTAAACTCTGTGGCAAATGGGGGAATATTAACTCTCCATTTGGCCATGGCACCTTCTCAACAGATAGGGTAACATTTGCTTTTCCCCCAGTTTATGATGGTTTAGAAACCCCTCCAACACACACACCACCCCCCTCCTGCAGCCTTAGGGCCCTATAGCGCCTGGGTTGCCCGACATTGGGAGCAGCTGTGAGGGAGAGTTTAGTGTCGAGTTATATCCCCTGCAATGGAGACTGAGCAGCTTATCACCTGTTACATTGCAACTCTGTGAAAACCTCTCTCCAAGACATAGCAGTGCACTGGAGCTCTATTCTTCGTGGATATTATTCGCAATAGATGTATTAGAGTTGCAAGCCTCAAGAGCTGAACTTTAGCTGCGGAGGCTATACGTTGTCTTAAACAACATCCTCACCTCATTGTCTTTCTCATGTTCACCAGGTGGCGGTGAAGGTGATCGACAAGCGGAAGGCCAAGAAGGACTCGTATGTGACCAAGAACCTGCGGAGGGAGGGGCACATCCAGCAGATGATCCGCCACCCCAACATCACGCAGCTGCTGGACATCCTGGAGACAGAGAACAGCTACTACCTGGTGATGGAGCTGTGTCCCGGTGGGAACCTCATGAACCGCATCTACGACAAGAAACGCCTGGATGAGAGGGAGACTCAGAAATACATTCGGCAGTTGGTGCTGGCTGTTGAGCACTTGCACAGGGCGGGTGTGGTGCACAGGTAAAAAAAAACATAACACTTAAAATAAGGCAAACATAAGCAGACAGAGAAAGGAAAAAAAAACCACATACATTGGTCTCCAATGTAAGAGCAGAATTTGCATAAATGCCTCAAAACATATTGACAGTTTGCCATTAATAGCTCAGAGAGCTTTGCGCTGTTAAAGCTGACTTTAAGATCTCTGAGTCAGACATGATGCTCATTCTCAAAGTGTGGGTTAAGTCCTTATTGTACATGTTACTGTGAACCCACAAAAAAAACATATCTCAATAAACTGCACTGCCATGCTTTATGAGATTTCCAAGAGAGCTTCTAAGAATTTCTTAAAAAATGGATAAGATTTTTGTAATTCCACGCACTGTGCACATACAGTGTATTAATAATTTCAGTGCATTCCTCCTACAAATACTGTTACATCTGCAGATAAAATATGTGATTTGATTTGGGGAAAACAACGCTTAAACTGCATCTCTAAATCAAATTTCAGATTTAAATTTCACAAATCTCTTCCCGGGAATAGTCGGTGCTTTGTCGCTCAGACCCTGGGAACTAAATTTCTATCATTGTGAGATGGCTTATGTAGATAACTGTATAACAGGATTTCTGAGACTGATGGGGAGGGATCTGGAGGCACACAATAGACCCTGAAAATCAGGCAGCGTGGGGTGGGGGGCATAGATAAGTTATCTAATGTAATCACTGACACTGTGCAGGCATTTATGGGTCCTTTTTCTCTCTTTGCTGTACAGGGATCTGAAGATAGAAAACCTCCTGTTGGATGAGCAGGACAACATAAAGCTAATAGGTAACTGAAGAGCTCTTACATTTATAGTATCTAACTAACCTTCCTTTCCTTTCCTTCTTTTTAATTTCCTCTGAATAAATCTTTATACAGGACTGAATTCATTCATAAATACAAAATCTCCAACTGTAAAGAACAAGAATGGTATTCAAACAGCTAACAATAACTACAGTAGAAATAAGATTTTGTCAGTTGGAGTGGGACATGCAGTGTCCCACATGTGGTGAGGGGTTAAGAGCAATTAAATATCCCATTAAAACCCTTACAAGCTCTCACCATAGTGCTAATCTGCTCTAGTTTGTGTGTGCAGCGCTGTGATGAGGCAAATTGTTTAACAGGCTGAACCTGCTGAAAACACAGTAATAAATCCAGAAACAACACTCACCCCACCTCTTCTGTCCCTCAGATTTTGGCCTCAGTAACTGCGCTGGCATCTTGGGATACTCTGACCCATTCAGCACCCAGTGTGGAAGTCCGGCCTACGCCGCCCCAGAGCTGCTCTCCAGGAAAAAGTACGGACCGAAGGTGGATGTCTGGTCCATGTGAGTGTATTCTCCTTTTTTCAAAATGTGAAAATCAGTTGCTGTCAAATATCAACACATTTAAATAGATTTGTTTGTTTTGTGGTTAAGTTTGTATTTTGATCTTCCAGCGGTGTGAACATGTATGCGATGTTGACTGGGACTCTCCCGTTCACCGTGGAGCCCTTCAGTCTCCGAGCCCTGCACCAGAAGATGGTGGACAAGGAGATGAACCCTCTACCTCCCTCACTCTGCACAGGTAAACACTGAAGGCACAAATCTGCGCAGATAAATCATAGATGGCACGGCGTTTCTTTGTGGTGACAAAACAATGAATCCATCAACTCGTATACCCTGCAGATTGTGCACTACAATATATCACTATAATCACCCCTCAGAATAGAAGAAGATATGAATATACGTATAGCTTGCGTGTTAACAAGATTATTTCAGGTTATGATTGCTTGTTAGAGAATTAAATAATATTCAC
The DNA here is from genome assembly GCA_036023855.1 of Gadopsis marmoratus. Lineage (NCBI taxonomy): Eukaryota > Metazoa > Chordata > Actinopteri > Centrarchiformes > Percichthyidae > Gadopsis > Gadopsis marmoratus. The sequence goes on from JAVQJF010060636.1 coordinate 8,335, forward strand.
ATTGGCCTATAAGAAACGCTGCTGTCCGACATCCTGTGAGTGAAATGAAAGAGTTGATCAGCGCCCTGATGCAACAAAGCAAACGCATTAATTCGACGTTGATAAGCATTTCTCAGGAATTAACTTGGCCGTGTACGAGTAAACAAGCATGCTAACTAACCTGCTTTATCTAACATTTCCTGTTAAGTCGCTGGCCTCATGCGATTAATTGGTACTGGATAAATATTTGACTCAGAGTACTTGTCAGAATTCCTGAGAAGAGGCGGCTGTTTTGTTTTTTGTTTTTTTCAGGCTTTGAACAAAGAAAATAGATTTCTTAATCTTTCGTTGTAATCATTAGTAGAATTAGAATACATGCACAGACATTTTTAAAGCTAATTCATCATCGCTGTTGTCAAACAACGTGAGGAAATATGGGCAAGAAATTCTTGGCATGGGACCTCAGGTGTGTATGCACTTAGTTGGAAAGTGACGCTCACACCGCAGACGCTTCTCCTCGGTGTGTCACAACAGTCTCTCTAACATGCAAAGTAAGGGATGGCTTAATCCACTTATGTAAGCAACTGTTTATCAATCTAATGACATACGTGTGTTCTCTCTCTCATATGGCTTATGTAATAATGGGATGAGGGCCATGGTTGTGGTCAGTGGGTTCGTGCAATTTGTCAGGACAAAGGGACTGGGAAACTTGTATCTCTGTCTCAATTACATATTGAACAGGTGATGTGCTACGTGGCAGAGAAATTAGGCAGTTTTATGTTCAGTCCCATGGTTGTCAATGTCAAAAGACCAGTCACATTTCTGAAGAAAAACATGCAACGTAAGAACGTGTTTCTGTGTTGGAAAGGTTTCCTCATCACGTGGTGAGTTGAGTGTCGTTGGGCACTGTATGAATATTTATTCTTCCTCTCTGTGTCTCAGCTGCCATCTGTCTTCTGAAGAAGCTTCTTGAGCCAGATCCCAACAAGCGTCCCAATATCCATCAGGTGATGGCGGATTCCTGGCTACAGCTGGCCAACAAGAACACAGGGGCACCGTACCTCAACAGGTACATTTACACACATTTGAAATTCTTAGAGTTTGCATTTCTTCTATTTTAACTTATTTTGATTAATTGAATCTTTTTTGTATTCTTCTTTATACAAACATAGAAATCCTCATTCAATTTAAAGCATCACAAAGCATTAACTTTCTCGCTCTGCGTTCCCTTTCTCTGTTAAGGATCCACATAGAGGAAATAAACCACACGGTGTTGCTGCATATGACAGAGAAGATGGGCTACAAGCACAGTGAGGTGCTGAGTGCCGTCCTCACCAACCGTGCCTGCCACACTCTGGCAGTCTACTTCCTCCTCAACAAGAAAATGAAGAGGCTCTCTAAAGAGTACAGGGTAAGGGGATCCTATCTAACACCTGTCCCATGCCATTCTCAACAACAGAGGGTAAAGGAAACAATGTGAACTCTTACCTGGAAATCCAGTGATTCTTACTGACACCTGTATTCAGTTTGTGTGCCAATAAAGGGATATGAGGTGATTAATCTGGTTAACAACAACAGGTATGTCAAATGCTATGGTTTGCTGTGTGTGTTCAGGAGATGCAGTTCCAGGAGAAAAAGAAAGGAGAAAAGCAGAAAAGCGAATACTTCCAGACCCAGTGGAGGAAGCACGTCGACAAGCTCACCATCCCTCCCAAACAGACGCCTGTCTACCTTGCTGTTAGCAAGGGGCCCAGCAAGGAGAAGAAACACAGAACAGGTGAGGAATCATGTGGCGCAGTACAAAAACTCGTCATAAAAAAGATAATAAGATGCAGTACATGTGTTATTAAAAGTGCCATTTTACTTATTGTATCTATTTTATTTACCTTTATTCATACAGGGTAGGTTGACTGAGCATGCATGTTCTTGTATGGCAACGACCTGTTTCACACAAACGTAGTTACCCAGTCATCCGTCCATCCAGCCACCTCTCCTTCCATCCATCCATTGTTTGTCTGCATCCATCCAACCACCCACCCATCTGATAGGACACATCCTGGACAAGTTGCCAGTCAATCGAACAGGACAAACTTCAAAAAATACTTTTTAAATTTAATTTACCTGTTGCCAGTCAGACAGAAGTATGTATATAATTTGGAATTAATAATATGAATTATTCTAGCAACACAGCAGCATTAATTCAGTCCTTCTTAAACTAGGCCTGGGATTTTTAACAAAGAGTCACATGTGGTCGGGGTCTGATGAGCTTACACATGACAAAGAAGCACCTGGGGGCAAAGCTCAGGCCTAAGCTCCTCCCCCTCTCCTCATTTACCTATACAGTAAGTTGTATAGAGAATAAGTATAGGCTGTTTCAGATCCAGCATGTCAGGATGAGCTGGATCTTATCTGATCTGGCCTCCAATAGTTTTTAATCAGGACAGAATGTTCCTGTACTTTTTTACCTACATGTTACTCTCAGATGATTGTATCTGTGTATGTCTTCGCTGACATAGCATATAGAATCTAGACATGTAGGGCACTCAGCCAAAAGCATTCAGAGAAGCTGCAATCTCAGCTGTTCATACAGTTGTATCTGCAGCAAGATGAGCAACGATTAATTTTACAAATGTTTTCTTGACAATCATCAAAATAGAGTATTTCAGAAATATAAAGATCCTTTTTATTTCCTCCTCAGGGCTTTTACGTGCCATAACTGGTGGCCACCGCAATTCACCTTTGGCACCACCTGGAACTGTCGCTTCTTCCTCTATGGAATATCTAGAGATCCAGCCTCTCTTTCACAATACCCCTCAGCAACGAAGGCGCTTGGCCACCCTCCCACAAGTCAATACAAGCCCAGAACACAACATACCTGCTCCACCAGCACCGTCGCCGATCGGCATGCATTCCTTCGGCTCTCTCTCCAAAGCCGAGCAAATTGAAGACACCCCGGCTTCGCCCTGGTACAAGCTGACCAACGGGACTCTGTCCCCGCCCCGCCACGTCTCTGCCTTCCAACCCGACTCCTCTTACTTGAAGAAGGCTACAATCCCTAGTCCTCCTGTCCTCATTGTCAACCCACAGCCCAAGAAGAGCATCTCATCAGATTGGTGCGGTTCTTCTGACACCAGCGGCAGCCCCCCCAGCACTGTAGGAAGCCCCCCAGGCAGCTCAGCTTTCAGTCCTCCGAAGTCTGCCTTTAGTCCCCTAAACCCCACCTCGGCATTTAGTCCTCCATCCAACAGCAGCAGCAGTGATCCCGACAGCCCAACGCACCGCAGCAAGTTCCCCTCTATGGGAATTGGACAGATCCTAAAGAAGAAGGTTCAGCTTCAGCCTTTCTCCTTCCGACCAGAACAAGTTATTGAAGAAGTGGTGTCCCCGCCTCCCTACCCCATGCAGACTCTCCTCTGTGCTTCAGGTGCACTCAAGACCCTCTGCTGAGGGGTACAAGACAAAAGAAAATTAAAGAAAGACAGACTGAACTCAAGGCCCCTCTCAACATTTTGTTTAAGTTGGAGAGGTCTTCCAGAGTGGCCTTTTGAACTGTGAACTGTCCCTTTATTTTGCGACTGAGCCACTTTTCATGACAGACTTAATCATTTCAGAAAGACGAGAAGAAGAAGACAAAAGGGGCTTCGAATATTTAATCTCCTGTTAGCGCTCTCATTATGTAATAAGAGGTGGTGACGCTAAGATGAGATATGAAACAAATCCCAGAGCAATGACTTAACCTTGTCGTGTCCTAGATACAGAGTGGACATGGGACATCACGTAATATGGACCTTACTAACAAGGTGTACGCACACACACACACGCATATACACGAAACACTGTATTATACACTGAGTTAAGAGATACTCTCTTATGTAATATTGCTGTAACTGGTTACTAATTGAGCCGCAGACTGATTGACACCAGCTAACAGCCCCCGACCCTAACCCTGATTACATGTATAAATGTTTTGTCTCTGAAAACTCTCTATGGTTCCCACTGACTTCCAGCCAGCAGGCACTGTATCCTCAATGTTGACTGGATGAACAAGCTCACTGCACTATTCCTAAAAACCAAAACCTGTAGTAACAACGGTGTTGTACCATCTTTTACCTCACTGCATTATTCATACATTAATGTATAACAGCAGTCGATTGGGACATGCGTGTGTGGATTTTGCCACAGTGTTGCAGCGTCTGAGCAAATCGAGCCATTAGATACAAGACACTGAAATAGAAGTAGGTACCAAGAGTAGAGTCATACACTCACTCACTTTTTATAGCGTCCTCATAAACTGTCACTCAACACTGATAATAATTCACAGCTATAACTTTTTATATAGAAACGTTACATCACACCTCTACAACCCACAGGGAAACTGTAAAAGTCTTAGTTATGACTCTCTCACAGCAGGATATGCCTGTTCATAGTCAGTTTTGGGAAGAAAAAAAAACAAAAAAAGAAAAGCTAAAAATAAAGTATCAAAAGCCTTATAAAACTGATCAACCTCGCTGAGGTGGGGAGAACTGCTACTAGGCTCACGTAACACCCATGAAAACTCTCACTTCCTTTTGTCTTAATGCTGTAGTTTGTGCAATAGTCTTCAGTGTTAACCACAATGACGAGCATTTGCCAAGAGCTCTCTGAGAGTGATGTGAAAATTGTGCTTGTAAATAACAATAAGACTGTGTTCCTGTCACTTCTGTATGAAGGGATTCCAAAATGTCTGTTGAACTGACATTTTCACAGACTAGTTGCTTCATAATGCGATTTGACTCTACAGAAAAGGCTTCCACAGGCGCACAAGGCTTCTCACTGTTAAGATACTGGAGAATCTCTTCCTGTCCAAATGAAAAGTTGCATGCAATGTTTCACGAGTTGAACTGTACTGTCAACATTTGAAATTAACGTATTTGTACCTTTTTTCTGCTTGATACTGAGATTGATACAGACTTGGGGGGTCTTTTGTAAGATTTTGTAACTAATGGTTTTGTTTGTGTGTCAAGAGATACATATTTTAAATATTTATACTGAATCCATTATGCGTCTGTCTGGTCTTTCAAATGCATCTGCTTACTGTCTGGTATCATTCTTGCACACGTGCCAATATACACCTTTTTATTAGCTGAAAAAGTATAGAATTAATATACTTAAATTACTATATTTACATAAGTAATTCCACAATAACCCACATAATCCAACATTCTTGTTCATTTATGTTTAATTTACAGTGTTATACTTAGTCTTTTGTTCTGTTTCCTGTTTTATTTTGAAAGTCAACTTGTCATGTCTCTTTAGTTCCTGCCCTCGTGTGTTATGGATTAGCCACACCTGTCACCTAGTCCTCACCTGCCCCTGACTCCCTCATCAGTCTCTTCCATATCGGTCCCCTTCCTAAGTTCTGTTGCGTCATACTGCTTTCCATGTGCTCAGTTTCCGTGGTCCTGTCTTACCCTTTGTGTTCCCTGTGCTTCTGTCTCCGGACATGTTGCCTGTCTGCCTCCCTGTGTCTCGCGTAAACTAATCTTGTGTTCAATAAACCATTGAACTGCTCCAGTCTGCCTGTGGGTCCTTTCCCTGCCGCCTGTACTTCGCAGCCCTGACACAAACGCAGCCTGAGGTTTATAATTTACTCCTGAAGCTCTCAGCTCGGGGTCCTCTGCTATGGAAAGGTCTACGTTGCTTTACAACCTCAATGTGCCACTTGTTTCACATACCGTATACATTTCCCACAGGACACCTGTGGTGGGTAAAAAAAGAAACACGCCCTTGCAACAGCTGAAGGATCCTTAGGACTGATATACACACACATTACAACCCCTCCCTCTTTTCCCACACACACACACACTCTAGACACTAATCTACTCAGCTGTGGCTTCTGCGTCCCCATCATAAACCTCTTTGGGTGACACTGCCCTGACGAGACAAAGAAGGGGGATCATCAGAGCTCTGAGACACGGGACAACACAAACAGGGCCGTCTGATTAAATCGGCGTGGCTAAGTTGATAAAAGCCGAGGGGCAAGAGTGGCCCTGAAATCCATTAAACCCGGAGCCTTTTGTTTATCAAAGACAGGCAGACAGTTAGTCAAAATCTGGGGGCGGTCTGATGAGACTCGCAGGCTGTAGCCATGAATACTGTGGCTTAACCACAGCGCTGCGTGAAAGGATAGTGTACACCACAGGGCATGTACAGGTAATAGCTGTAAAAGTGTTCAGTGCTTCTCTGGTGACACCACACACACACACACACAAAATAATACAGCGTGGAGCTCACAGAAAGTCACCTCGTGTGATTAGTCCCTCTATGGATGACTGTTTTAAGAAACACATCAGTCAAGTGAGGGATCGTGATGAGGAATACCAGATTTGGTAACTGTTTAACCAGACTGCCATGGAGCAGAAAATGAATCAATAAAATAATAACAAAATAATATGAGGATTTGTGTCATTTTCACTACTTTTGCACATTTTATAGATGGAATTTAATGGGAAAACATAGACAGATAAATACTGAAAATGTAAGAAAAAGTTAGCATTAGACTAGATGATTCTGAATGCGGAGGGAAGTTAAGACATGTATAATATTAGGGAGACTTAATGGAAAAAATCCATATTTATGAGATAAAAACAGAACAATAACTTTCCGTGACACAGATTACTTAAAAAATGAATCCGTGCGTAAGCAGGTCACATTACAGTGATGAGTCTGTGATGAACAAAAAGATCCCCACCAGCCCAGTAGGGGTGGGCAATACATTTGTTTTTCATCAAAATCATATTAGGGACATTTTTAATATTGAAAATCGTAGGGTCCTGAGTGCTCAGATGTTTCCAGGAATGATTTCTGATGTATTTTACATTTGGGATATTTAGAATGCCGAATGAAAATGCATGATGGATTATTTGCCGTGCATACATATATCAACATTAGAGGTCTTAGGCCATACATTTTGACACACACCTTTAAGTTGAAACAAGAGAGTATTTGTCGAGGGCAGACATATGCCACACCCTGGAGACGTGCAGGCTTTCCTTCCAAATTTTGACTAAACATTAACCAGCCAATCTCTTTGAATTAAAAAACTGATAACCTGAGTGAGACTGTCTTTGAATACACAAAAATCATGTTTTATTTATTAAAGGGAATATTAAATCTTTAATATTTGCTTTTAATGCGAGGCCAAACTGACCACTTACTGTACAGCAGGACGTTATTTGTGTCAATCTGTTCAGGCTTAGATCCTCATGACACTAATCCTGTTTTCAGCCCCCTTCTCATCACATATACGCACACACACAGGGTGTCACTGGCAATGGGACGAGCCTTTATGTCTGAGAAAAACAGACGATTAACCTGCTACACAGTGACGGCACAACAGGGATGTGCGTGCCCAGCACGCACGCACGCGCACACACACACACACACACACACACACACACACACACACACACACAGACTTGTATGATAAACAGAGCATTAACAAGAACGTGTGTGCTGCTGCTGCTGCTGCTGCTGTTGTTGTTGTTGTCGAGCAG
>JAVQJF010060641.1:0-10858 GCA_036023855.1 Gadopsis marmoratus
CCGGGAAGAGCTAGAAAGCGTTGCAGGGGAAAGGGACGTGTGGATAACCCTGCTTAGCCTGTTGCCTCCGCGACCCGGCCCCGGATAAGCGGTGGAAAATGGATGGATGGATGGATGAATGGAAGCCCCATTGGCTGCCCTGAAATGAATGGTCTGCTTTAAAAAATGGTGGACAATGTGTTGATGCATTTTGTGGGTGTAAACATGCAAAACCAGCAGTGTGTTGCTTTAAGAGTTTGGTCTGAACACCTCATAAACAAAGATTGTATATATAACCCCTATATACAGATATGACCTCATGTTGCATTCATCAAATTCAGCTGTGAACATCAAAAACATATTGCAACACATGACACAACACCACTGAAAAGCCTCAGCACAAAAGAGATTGTCACGAATGATGCTGCTATTGTTCCAGAATACACAATGCACAGCTCCATCAAACTAAACGGGGGAGTTTTGAAATAGTTGCTCTGTGATTCCTGTCTGTTCCCTCGCAGTCCGGCGGGCTGCTCCTTAAGACGCGGACAGTTTCGGTCCCGGCTGCCAACCCAAACAGTGAAATCACATACTCTGCTGCTCATGGTACAGTGAGCACTCTCGTCCGAGCATGGAGAGAGGGAGGAGGGTGGGAGGTATTAGGTTCTTGTCCCCAGAGATCAAACACTGTGCTTGTGAGGCCTCCACCAGCTGTACTGGCCTGGTGTGAGGGAGGTCCTGAGGTCCTGAAGCACTGAGTCCTCACTGAGACGATTGGTTATGTTCATTTAATTAGCCTAATTCCAAAATTAAATATCCACCACAACCACCTTTGGACCAGCACAGAGTCAGACAAATTAGATGTAACAATACATTATGCCTTATGGTATGATTCTATTTATTCTACGTCATAATGCATTGAATATGTGCAGTAATTGAACAAATAACCATGTGTGTTTCATATCACGCGTGATCACTTTATTCCGTTTAATCCCACATCTGGATGGTTTTTGTATTGTAACAAACATCTGCACATGAACCACTTGAAATGAGTCTGGCATTGCTTCATTGTTTTATTCCTAAGTCTTAAATGTTACACTTTAATTTAAATGCTATAATTAATTTCTACATTGTCTATTCCTCATTTACATTTTGAGTGACTTTTCAGGGTTTTCTTTGTCTTATTGTTTATGATGGATATATAAAGAAATATATATTTAAAATGGCAGGAAAAGCAAACTTCTTATGTGAAAGCTGAAATGTGCAAGAGTGCTTTTGATTTTTTGCATTATGAGGAGGAAAGCTTGGCCTGGTACAACCACAGATAATTAAATGTAAATTATATTATGTATTAAATATTAAATACATAAATTGTATTTGCATTCTCAGCCTTATACCATTGTTGTGTCCATTAGAAACAGTGGTGGAGGCCACAGTTCAAACCAACTTATACATAATCCAACATGGGAACACCAGCATTTAATTTGATGGTTCACTTGTTACAATGCACAATTACATTATACTTCCTTTAGTCCAAGATGCAGATTGTTATTGTGACATTTGGCCTATGATGAGGAATTATGCTATCACTTAGGACCAAAAGATCACATCGAAGGTTCTGTCACATCTATACATTATCATTCACTCCATTATTATTGATCATCTTCATCATTAAGGGTTTTTAACAAGGTGACAAAAGCTTTATTAGTGACACTTTAATCAGGAACACTGCATTGGAATCATCACACAGCTTTAACAAGGCACTTCTTATGATAAGTCCTTTAAATCCACTTTCTAAGTGCTTCATCTGATCACAATCAGTGATGATGAATTACTGCAGCCTGAGAACATATTTGTCTTCATGGAGAATTTAGTGCCAATTTGAATCGATGCTTGCTGAAATGTGAACCCATGTTTGCAGAGCGCCGATATTATAATTGTTTTTGTACTGTGTTTAGATTTTTAAAAAAAGGCAGACTCAACACATGCATTGAGACATACTGTTAAGGATTGTATGTAGTACCAGTGAGTAGTGGTGGATAAATAACTCAGATCCTTCACTTAGGTCAATGGAAAAATGCATCATTACAAATAAAAGTTCAGAAGTATTATCAGCTAGATGTACCCATATATATTACCTGTAGTATCAGATGTGCAGATGTGAAAATACTCATCAGGCAGAATGGCTCCTGTACTACTACTACTACTACTACTACTACTACTACTACTAAGTAGTTAACCCTAACCCTAACAAAGCATCATATATTAAAAGTGAATCATATATGTTGTATGAGTTCCTACTGCGTTCTTATCATACGATGAGCCTTCCTGCCATCTGGCCTACAGCCGCATTAACATTTTGCACGTAATTGTCAGTTGTAAACAGTGTATACGCCGACAAAGAGGGGAAGCTATTGAAGGTCACAGACTAAAGCCAGATTACTTTGCCAAGATGTTAAACAACAAGCTTAATGTGGTTACAGAAATGCTTTATGACTGTAATTGTTTAAGTGGGAGAAACACTCAGTATACAGTACGTAAGACCACTTGGCCTGTGTGATTGCTAAACTGTTTCTGCACATTAAACAGATTTATCCGTTGTTGATGTAATCATAAATTTGCAGTGGTTTGGGTTTCACACTTCACTGAAACAACAAGTGCAGAGCTGCTGCAGAACCCAAATGATGACTAACTCCACACAGAGGATTTATTTTGAAAAGCTAAGGTCAAACATGGGGTTGTAAAGGCTAAATTCCAACATGAATTCATACCTGGTCTGGCCAAGCATCATATTTGAAAATAAAGATCAGGCATGAATACATGTCACTATCTTGCTGGAGGAGATGAGGAGAGCATCTATAAAATGTGTCTTGGCCATAGACAAATGGCTCTAGATAGAAGGAAGGGATGACGACACGTGATTCATTCTGGACAAGTGACCGATCACATGGATCCTCACCTCTCCTGAATACAATGAGGCCTACACAAGCAGGTTTGGGGCGAACATAAAACAGAAGTGACCCTCTGCCTTTAAGGGCTTCACTCCCACCACATCTTTCAGACACGAACGCGCCGCACAACTCAAAGCACACTCGCGCTTGGAACAGGCTCTCTGAGAGTCCAGTCATGGCACACCTCAGAAGTGCGGAGTGTTACCCCAAACATTTTTTCAGTGTGGTGCTGAATACCGTGATCAGCTTGTCAATGTGGAGACTCGGAGCTGTGTTAGCTTTACCCCCCTTTGGCCAAAGTGGTGAACCTGGAGAGTGTTTATTATTTCTACTCAATTAGAGCTTCATCTGATACTCTGAAGGGCCTGTGTTTAGTACCACACCTATATACAAAAATTCATTAAATTCAAGGGAAGGCAAAGTGACTCATTAATTATTTCCTTATCACCGTAATTGAGGATGGCAGTAGAGGGACAGTTGGCTCTAACAAGTTCTCGTTAGGATATATACGTCCACTAGATGGGTCTCTGCAGAAACATGTTGTCTCCATGGAAACAATCACAACATGAAAAATAATTTGTGTTGTGGAAGTGGAGAACATCTTGAAGACCTCCAGAAGTGCAATATCCCAGTTCCCATAAGGCCTCTAACGTCTTGTATTCATCATTGGAGGACAGCAACGTGACCATGAACTATCATGGCATTTGGTCATAAGGTATTGATTTCGCCATGCTGTACAGTCTTTTGTGCTTAAGCACCAAACCATGATGACAGAAAAATGGAAACCAGCTGAGCTCCGCACACAGTTGGCACTTTAAAGGTTACGTAAACCTTTTGGCGCTGCTAATAAACTGAGCAGCAGAGATTATTGTAGAGGTGTAATTGGGATCTGCGGTCCTCAAAGAAAGCAAGAAGCCGAAGCCTTGATAAAAGCTAGAGCTAAAGCTAAAATTACACTGATGAAATCACAAGATATTTTTAAGCCACTGAATAAATACTTTGGCTAATTAAAATGCAACTCATCCTGACTGGTGATGGTTAATGAGCTGTTGGAGACGATTCAACAAGCAGCTGGTTCTGTTGCCAATCTCAACCTTGAAAGCCTGTGTTAAGTTAGCTCAAGAGTATTAAAAATCCCTTTTGTAAGTACAAGGTCCTGTCTTGAATGTTCAGATATGAATGAGGTGATGGTTCCAATTGATCCTTAACATCATGGATTCATACCATGTACAAGTACCCGTTGCTGCTTAATTCATACTATTTACTACGTTTACAAAAGTGGATATTTTTACAATATTGTTTTCATACAAATGAAAAGTGTCATTTCAACTATATCCATTACTATTTCAACAGTTTATCCATTATTTTAAGCAAACTATTAACTGATTCTGTTACTTTTAGCTAAATATCTCATGTCTTCCTGCTAACCAGGTTTCTTACACACACACACACACACACACACACACACACACACATTGGTGGGAGGCATATTGTACAGTCGTCTTATCGTAACTGTGACAATAGATTTACTAAAGATCAGCATCACACCAGTTTTGAATCCCACTTGGTTGGTTTTTCCTCCTCTACAAAAACATTTGGATGTTTTCAAATTAACAGAGCTACTCGTCAATCATTCCATGTACCCCCTGACAACTGCAAGTACCCTGATTGAGAATCACTGGTTTATGCTACCATTCTGGCATTTGCAGTCAAAATCCTAACTTAAGTCAAACACAGACATCAGACTGGCAGTGAAAAAAGACCAGTTTGTTGAACTTTCCAAACTAGACCATCTAAAGTGTAAACGCATGATGGGCGTTGCCCTTATACAACCACCATAACAAATTTGGCAATAAACCGACCATAATCTAATGTAATGGAGGTGTGCAGACAGTGAATGTCCAAGCATTAAGATGCAGATCGGTTGTACATGCCGCCTGCGGGACAGGGGTATGAGGGTGCGAGGGTAGATTAGTTTCCATTTACATCAGTCTGTAGATCACTAGCGTGGCAAAACAGTCATACCAATGCAGACAGACAATGGATGCATTTATAGAAAGTGGACTCCAGGGGATGTTTTAGTGGCCCCCTTAGGATGCCTGGAAAGCCGTCAGAGTGGAGCTTTAGATGGGAGGTCCTGTTGCTCTTTATCTTCTGTCTCTCTCTTATTTTCTTGATTTAGACTTGTGACATTCATTTAAATTGAGCTCATACATAGAGCTCATATAAAGTTGCAGTGACTTTGTTAATTTGCGTCACAAGATTACACATTATCAAAACAATGCTGAGATGAAAGTGAGAAAATTGGTTGAGACGTTGAAATAAGCCACCGGGCTTCTCTTATTGCCATGGTTATATTATACTATACTAGATAAACTAGCCCCAGTGTTTGTCCTACCTACCTCATTTTGCTGAAAACAGGCCACACACACGGGCACGTACCCGAACATACCTCCCCACACACACACACACACACACACACACACACAGACACACACACACAAAAATCCAATCATGCTACCATGAACACACACGTAGGGTCACTTACATCAACACATACACACACATCCCGACTTAGACCATCGTGAATTAAAACACACGCACAACCAGACGACCCCTGCAGTAATGGAATAAAACATCCAGCATATCACAGTGATCCAGAAGTATTAATTTGAGTGAGTCGATAAACATTTTTACGTTCTGAATGAGGACCCAGCACACCCCTCTTCGGAGGACGGTCACTCTTGAGAGCCAGTTGGTTTCCATCTCGTTCCATTTCACGATGCGACGCACATTTAGCACGCTGTGTTCCAACTCCTAGCGAGTAAGGACTCGGGTTGCTTAGTTCTTGTGCTCTTTTGTTGCTCCTTTCAAATACCAATCCTCCTGCGAGTGCAACATAACCCAGAGACCTCCTCTTCAACCTCGGGATATGGTGTCATGATGTTTCCCTTTTGATGAATGACTGTCTGGAGCAGGTTCCCTCTGCAGTCTGTCTTCTTGATTACTGACCAAATGCTCAGCAGCTGGCTATCAACAGTTCTGGTTTTACCAAAACCCCCTTTATATCATTTTTTTGTGGTTAATTATTCCAAAAGTATGATCAACGTGTGCGTACTTTTCATCTCAACAACTCCAAAAGAGCGCTTTGGCAGAAATCTTTGCACAAATAATGTCTCAACGGACATCCAGACAAGAAGCAGTTACACTGAGCAAGAAGCCAGAAAACATTTTGCAGAGTCTGATTATTTGGATTCCTATAAGAGGACACTGCCCTTCGCCCTTTAGAACCCGATTTAGAAATAGGGAAAGATAAAAATTAAAACTGGTGGTTTTACAACACGAGCAATAACATTCATAGAGTTATTTTGTGATGACGTGTTTGAACTTCCCTTTCAAGCCTCTGTGCCACACTCTCGTTGAGAAACATGCCTTCTCCTTGCCCTCAATCCTTCTCCCTCCACATTCACATGAAACTTCATTCAATTTAGCGCTTTCCTTCTGCTAAACACAGAAACATTGCTTAGCAGTACAAAGCAAGGCAGTGATGAAACATTAAAGAAGAGAAATGAACGCCCTCCACACCCTCTTCGTCCGTCTGCTTTTGTGATTTTTAATGATATGGGAAGTGACATCCACTTGTGTAGTAATCCCTTTGTGATTCTGTTCCAGCTTCCAAATTGACACTGACCCTCAGAGGACTATAATTGGTACTCGTGCTGCTGATGATTTGTGTTCAGACTCTTTAAAATACAAATGGCTTCATTCCATTCGGTTTTGAGCCATCTGTGACGCATCATTTTGTGCTGAACCCCCACATTTTTATGTTTTCTTATCCCAATATGATGGCACAACTCCTCACAGCCACTTCAGTTTCCTGTTAAGCAAATCTTTGCTTTTTTTATGTGCATCTTCTAAGGTTGTTTACAGTAGTCTCCTTTTTTCCGGCACCTAATTTCATTATGGGGATATGGTTCTTATTTGTACAATACACAACCACAAGCCTAATTTGCTTCATTTTCTGTTGAGGTTTGGCAAGTAGACATCACGGCAAACAGCACGGTGTCAAAAGCTATAAAATTTGATTTAGCACAACAGACAGCCTCTGCACCTGCTTTGAAGCAGAAAGCCCCACCCAGACTGTGACAAACCAAACAGAATCAAATCTGCAGTTGAGCGAGAGAGACGAGTGCCAAAAACCATAAACACTCGACCACAAGCATTACGGAGAGGAGCAGTCTTCACCACAACACAGCACTCTGTGGCAGACAAGATCACATATAAACCATAAATCAGACAAAACAGACTACAACCAGCCGAGGTGGAGCTCTCCATCTACCCAGAGTAAATAGACAAATCTCAACTCCAGAGCGGATTTCGACACTCTGAATTATTTGGTTTACAGTTGCTGCTCCAGCTAATGTAAAACTCACAGATTGTAATCTCATGCTGGTATATGTATGGTTAATGTGGATCTATCCCACAGATCATTCATCTGTTTTTTTCTCTGCATCAAAGAGCAGGACGATTGTAAGAGCACTGCACTTTAGGAAGTGCATTTTTGTGCTGGAGGCGATGATGACATGAGTCTATGTTGTTAGTTATCATAGCCTGAGGAAATAAATATAAAATGGTACCTCACTTCTTGTAGTGATCAATATATGAGTAATTTCAGTCTGGAATTGGTCTCAGCTTTGTTTCTTTTTCATTGGTGGAGCATTTAAACATTTAAAGTGCCGAAGATTTGGGACACATTCCTTACAAATGAATGACATGGATGACGATGGACCCAATGTTTAATAATCTCCTGATTGCATGAAATGGTGCAGACAAGGTCAGTGGCTATAGATGTTTAATGCATGTAATGTTTAATTTCAGGCTGTTTCAGTTCTTCAAAGTTTCTAGCTAATAAAACCTGGGGGATAATCAGAGCTCTGATAGACTCATTATGCACAGTTAGCAGTTAGCAGACTTTAATCTCTTCTCTAACATCTAAATTTAGCCTACTATAAACCTCTATAAAAAGCAAAAACAAAATGTGCCTAGGACACTTTGAAAAGACCCAAGAAACGCTATCTGACATCCATCAGAGGCTATAAATCATAATAAATGGAATTGTTGCCTTCTAAAGAGAAACAGGTTCTCGTGGCTCAATCGCTTCCATATGAGATACTGCATGTAATTCTCTCACACACACACACACACGATGTACTACACATCCATTGCAGCCTAAAACTTACAAACACACATACGGCATGTTGGGTGGCGTGCACTCAGACCTGGCTGGTGTTCACACTGAAGGCAGCAGTGTTTGATTTTGGCAGATGATGGATCGTTCAGTGTGAAACATGCTTCATCAAACTGTCCGCGTCTCTCTTTCAATCAAATATAGCTGCTTTTCATTCACTGGCAGCACGCTGACATCTGCTGAAATTCCTACAATTATCTTGGTCAAATCTCTCACTACGTTACTTATTTCATTAGGCTATCTGAAAGAAAGAAAGAAAGAGAGAAAGAAAGAAAGAGATCTGTGCAAGAATCTGTTTTGGATGCAGTTACGTCTATATGAAATGTTTTCGAAGCCCTCAGAATTGTAGGTTTTGGCATGTGTCTCTGCTTTGTTTAAATTACGCTCAGCTTTAAGTCCACATTGCAACTTTTAGCTTTTTTGGCCCAGACTTTTATTAAATCATCTTCTGGCAGGCTTCTTCATCAACAAAGAAATTAATGTATTCTTCTGTATCTGTATCCTCAGAGAATAATAATTTAATGTGAGTTGATAAATTTGTTGCACTATGAAATGCAGACATGTGCATTCGCATGCTGGAGTGTGTCAGGTATTTGGCTGATATTCTCTTGTTTCTGTCTTTATTGAAAATTAATCCTGTGCTTTAGGCTAGCGCTGAACGTATGTTGGCTAATCTTCTTTAGGAAGACCCCCTTGGAGTTTCCACAGAGATTTAATATTGCTTCAATACAATGTTTATTGGCCTATAGGAGGCTTAAGTGTAGGCAACACAGGGACAAACTGAACCTGCAGCTCAGCGTTTAGTGCAATATGAAAGTAACAAAGTTAATACATGAATGAAAACACAATAAAGACGTGTAGGTTTATTTAGCAGTTAAACACTGTTGATAAACCAAAAATGCACTTTAATGTGCTTTGTCTGCTATGTCTTTATTGTAACAGTAACTCACTAGCACATCCTACACATTCCCAGGAGCACCTTTTCCCTCCACAGTTCTTCGGCCATTACATCACCACCCAGAGAAGCTTGGTTCCATTTTCTGCTCCCAAACGCACTTTAAGTTTAAATTAATTTGAGTTCCAGTGGGAGACACAAGAAAGCGCGATTGGCTCAGACATGCATAGCTGTGATCGGCAGCTTGCAGGAGAGCTTTCTATTAAGGGGGCGAAATGTGACCTCTGACCTCATAGGAACTGCAGATTTCCCCGTTGGCCCCCGACTTTCCGTAGGGTTAAAAGCTTGGTCAGTAAATAGTTGTGATGACCACACTGTGGGGGTCAGGGGTCAGAGGTAAGAGGAAATGAAGTATCGACTGAGGCCCAAACGACCATACATGGTGTTTCCTCTGTATGTTGTGTAACTCCTGTGGCTTTGGAAGCTGTCGCTAACATCTTCTTCAATGTGAGAACGCCAAAGTGTTGCAAATCAAATCACCAACAAGAACTTTTCCGTTGCATTTTAAATAGGAGATATAGTCCACAGCCTGCGGCTCGATTTCCACTTTCTGATCTCATATCAACACCACATGAGAGGTGATAAAACATCCCTCTTTTGCACTCACTAATGTATTAGCAGTGGTTTCATGGCCAGAAGGCCCGGTAGTGTTGCTTCATAAGGAGCAGCTCTTCTAAAGTGTCATTGAGCAAGATGCTGAGATGAGCGTTTCCATCTGTGTTCAATGAAAGATTATAAGCATTTTATACTTGGAAGGAAAAGAGAAACATTGAAGTTGAATTGAAATGGATCATTTACTCAGCACAGACGTATGTGGCCTGTTATTCTTGTGCCAGTGTTTATTTTAAAAGGGCTGGGTGTCAACCTTTAAAATGGATGTTCCTCTGCAGGACGGGTCACTTGCAAAACCTTTACAAACCCTTAAAGCACATCACTACAAGTGATCGAATCTGTTAGTATCTACATTAATTATTCCATGATGTAGTGACTGGAACTCAGCAATGTATTGTGAATCATTTTAGTTTCTTTTGGATTTGACAGTTCAAACAAGGAACTGATTTCTGACTTTTATTGTTGTGGGGAAGGTGGACCCAGGAGCAGACACAGGCAGTGTTGAGGAGTATGAACAGAGTCTTTATTGCAAGTCTTTATGGGCTGGGCTGGTAGAGAGGAGGTGAAGAGGCTGGCTACGACTCAGGACTAGGGTACACAGCAAATTTTTCCTTTTGGAATAAACGTCCTGTGAGTTAAAAACAACTCAATTTTAGTGTACATGCGTGACCATCTCAGACTCCAGAGCAGAGTAAAAATAGCTATTATTTTTTAGTTGATCTTGAACCCCTTTTTCCGAGTTAAAATTTAACTCCTCAGGTGTTGAAGTTCTAATCTGATATAGAGTATATGTAACACTAAAATTGAGTTAATTTAAATATTAACTCATTACCCGTGTTAGAAAGAACACTGATAATGTATTTAATTCAACCCTCTTTTAGAGTTAACAATTCTATATTATTCATATATTGTATGTAAAAATGACTGCTGCGCAATGTACTGTTTCCAACAGTTCTACTTATTTAGACCAACAAATAATTTACATTTAAACCATCTTCAAGGTCAGGTCAGCTTAGGTTGTTTAAAACAGTCAACATACACACTGCATTAGATTTAGTCATCAGAACATTAAAAACATAACAGCAGGTTTCTCTCATCTTCTGGAAGACTAAG
>JAVQJF010060685.1:0-22742 GCA_036023855.1 Gadopsis marmoratus
ATTGAAGACATGGAAATGAAGAAAAAGTATCATACTAGGACTAATTAGCCTCCCGTTATTAGTATGCTAAGATAAAATGAGGATGTTAAAATCAAACCGTTCGTTCTAACATAACCTTGTTTAGCTGCTTAGATGTACAGACCTATGATTTCACTTTTAATGCTAAAAGAGAAAAGGCTTTTAAGATGAGGACTAACTGATATGTTTGGCAAAATGTCACGCTATCTCTGGTTACATTGGCTGGTGTGCAAACTTCCCCAAATCCAAATCCAATCCACACCTAACAGTTGGTTGCCACTGTAGTAAGATAGGTAGCCAGACAGGCTGACAATGTGTTTCGTGAGATGAAACATATTCTACACTTTGTCGCACAGTAAACACTTCTTGGTACTTGATGCCACATACTAGCCAAATTCAGCTGCTGTTTTTTTGGCCACATGTTTTTCTGTCGTGGTAGCTGGTGGCCTGAAAGACTGGAAATAATAAGAATCTACAAAATCTACTCAAAACACTGATACCAAACCTAGACTGACTGTATGTACAGCGTGACACCGTGAAACATATGTTTTCAGTCAAAACAAACAAATTACGTGTGCAACAGTCTTTAAAGCTAAACTCTGCAAACATTTTAGAATTCACAATTTAAGGTTTTACACACATCGATTTCTGATTCATATACATCTCTTCAGTTAATATGACATAATTACAGATTTAATATGATAAATGTTATATTTAGAAGCTATATTTCGCTTGCTGGTCCACTATGACATTCAGAAATCATTTTCATGTTTATAAAACAGCAACAGGATACTTCCAGTATTTTACATGTGAGATTAATACAATGATGTTATTTCTTTAGTGATTAAAAAAAAAAAATACTGATACACAGAACATCGAGTAGAGATACTGTAAAGGAAACTGGCAAGTATAGCACACAGCACTATTCTAAAGATTACAACACATGTACATTCCTGCTTGGCTCACTTGTTAAATTCTTAATAGAAGAAGCGACTCCATTTAATCCCATAACTGGTGTAATGGCTGTTAAGATGTAGAAAATCATACACTGGTAGTACCATATGTTAGCACTATAGGCCACAATAGCATGCTGCCATGCGCTGTGCAAACAGTGCTGATGCGTCTTCTTTGCTGGTCTAGAGCATCCACAGTTCAGCACAACGATCCAGTGTGGTAAAACACAGCTGGTTTCCCATACAGTGCCCTGTGTAAGTCCAGCAACAGGGTGGAGAAATAGAAGGGAGAAGCAAAGGAAAGAAGAAGACAGAGGGGGCAGTAAATGACAACAAAGGGCATTCAGCAACGTGAGTCCAATACCGGATTAGATCCTGTACCGTCCAGTAACCACCATAAATCCACACAGTCCTCTCACATGTGCAATAAAAAAACATCAGGAGGAAAAGTGGCAGCTTGCCTTGAATTCTGCAAACATGGGACAATTCATTGATTTTTTTTTTTGTAAACCTAGAGAATTAGCGATAAGATGAGGTCAAGGAGAGGAGGCTTGGATCAATGTACAGAGCCGACGGAACAAAACATCATATTAGTGTCTTTTGTAAGTGTCTTTTATAGATCTGGCTTCACATCTGCCTTTCTTTACTGCACATTTTCAGTCTGTATGGTCTATATTGTCAGAGTAATAACAATAACAGTGAAGAGTAGATCATTTTGTAAAGTTGTAATGGCGTTAATGCACAACTCAGTGCAACAACTGCTTCAGTTACGAGGCCATGATATCGCAGTGATGCTTGGTTTCAGTAAGAGTAAAAGCCTTGCACAGCCATGCAGTTAGTAACGGACTGGTTGGCCTGACCCGATGCAGCGCTGCAGTTAAGCTTGCAACACATCGTCAAAACGGTCTGTGCTATTAAGTCTCAGTCGTGTCCTGGATGGTTTTGTGTGTGCGTGTGGTTTGTGTGTATGTGTGGTCAGAGCCCCGTGGTGACCTGCGTGACCTCTGAGTTGAGATCGTCGTTGGCAACGCCGCCACAACAGTGAGAGTCCACCGACGACCCCTCCAAGGCTAGTCATACCTGCAGAGTAGTTAGAAGACAAGCAGGTTTATGTTTTGTTGTATACAGTTTATTTATAGAAGCCCCTGCATGAATATTTATTTATTTATGTATGTATATTAGCTTTCTTGCCAACAGTTATATGATAAGATTGATACCACTTTTTTTCAGTTCAGTTATATTTATATAGCACCATACCATAACACAAACCTGTACCAAAACCGAAGTGTGAAAACAACAATTTGTGGATTTATGAGAGGTTACGTGCCGGACAATTTCTTGGCCATGTGAAGTGACTTCTGTTTGAATCTCCGCTGGTTATCTGGCAACCTCATGGTGATCACAAGTCTTATGCTGAGTTAAAATAACCAGCTGCCGGCTGTAACAGTGAGAATGGTATCAGTCCTCTCATCTAACTGTTGGAAGAAGGCAAAGCGTATTATCCAAAATGTTGAACTATTCCTTAAAGCAGATAAATGTACTGGTATGGACTGTATATACACAGTCTACCTGTTGATTGGACCTTTCTCCTGTGTTTGCACTGTTGTTTTCGCGTGGTGGGAGCTTGCGGCTAGTTGCTCCGGTCCGGGACGAATTCTGCATCTCCAACACAGAGGGACTCGGGGTGCAGAACTCACGGAAACAACGCTTAAAGTTCTCATCCAGGTAGCCATAAAGAACCGGGTTCAGACTACTGGAATGGGTAATAACAAGCTCACAGTTTAACACTAGAAAATCAGTTTCCCCATAAACTCACCAACATCGTTTTCACCTTTATGCACAGTATAATGAGGGGCGTGAAAACTAGTCAACTTAAGCCATTGTATAAAAACCTGTACCAACAAATGTACATTATCAAAAAGCCAATATCATTTCCTGTTAAACACACAACACACAATTCAATATAAAAAGCATGCTGTTGTCTACACCTTCCACTTAAAATAGCATCACCCAACCAGTTGCATTTCATTGATAAAATCTCTTTGAGATAAATAATTCTTGTGTGCGAATGCAGAAGAGTGACTGAAAACGCCTCACCAATAAGAAAATACAAGTGTGGCAGGGGTGCATGCACACACACACACACACACACACACACACACACAGAAA
This sequence comes from Gadopsis marmoratus, assembly GCA_036023855.1. Lineage (NCBI taxonomy): Eukaryota > Metazoa > Chordata > Actinopteri > Centrarchiformes > Percichthyidae > Gadopsis > Gadopsis marmoratus. Next base: position 3,141 of record JAVQJF010060685.1, read on the forward strand.
TTAAAAATAAGAGTAACCAGCGTTCACTGTAGTTTCTTGAAACTGTTGAAATGTTGATTGACGCAATAAAAATCAAATATCAGTCAGAAAGTCAAGCAAATTCTCACATTTGGGAAGAAGTTGCTGAACTTTAATACCTGAACTTTTAGGAGTAATAGTTTCAATACTACAGTGAACATATTTGTCGAAGGTTACTGCCTGGTGCGTACCTGTTGGTGTATCCCAGGGCGATGCAGAAGTGCCAGGTGATAGTCTGCAGGGTGGAGCTGGGGATTTTGATCAGAGCTGTGATGATGACAAAAATGTGGATAGGCGTCCAGCATACGATGAAGACGGCAACCACCACCAGGACCATGCGGGTGATCCGACGCAGGTTCCTGTCCTTCTCCTGTGTGTGTGTACAATATGTGAGTGGGAGAAAAGAGGAAGTCAAAGAGGAAAGCAGGAGAAGGCAATGTAGGGAAGATAATAGCGATGGAGCAAGGACAGAGGAGAGTGGATAGTTAGAGGGGGAATGAGAGGTGAGGTAAAGGGGAGAGAGGCAAGAGGCAGAGGAAGAGGATGATGGAAAGGAAGAAAAGTGGTTAAGAAAAGTGTGGTGGTGGTGGTTGAAGTGCTACGTGTAGGAACAAATCGTGTCTTCCTCCACTTTGATTTTCCATTTGGATCTACTGTCTACTGTAGGTACATCCTCATTAGTCAAGTCAAATTAGAATGTGCACATGTTTTGCAGCTGGTGTTTGGTAAATCTTCTCAAATACTAAGTGTGAAATTATTGTTGATGGGCCATTTCACCATCTAATGCAATTAATCAAAAGCTCAGCCTTAAGTAGATTATCCCTAATTGCTTTCTCTTGAGAGCAACGAGCGCGCCGTATTTGCATGTGTGCCCTGGGCAGCCTTCTATTTTGCATCATTACTCTGAAAGATAAAATCGATTAGCGTTGGCCATGTAGTTGGCAAAATCCCAGCTTTTCAAATTTCACTAAATGCCACTAATTCTTGCAGTCATAAAAGTACTATTTGTGTCTAATCATAAGCCTTCGGTGCAAACTGTTTGCGCTGATTTTGGCTCGAGATTGTAAAAGAAAAACAGATTTTTCATAACCTGGGAGCCCGACAGCATGCGCACACTCTTGAGCCGCAGGATCATGAGGCCGTAGCAGACGGTGATGATGAGGACGGGCATGATGAAGGCAAAGATGAACACGCAGATCTTCAGCAGGGTGTCCCAGTACCAGGAGGGGTGGGGGAAAATCAGCTTGCAGTCAACAATGCTGGAGTCTGTGCAGGGTGTGGAGACACAGAGGAGACACACTTTTTAAACGTCTGTGCTTCCTTCTTCTGAAAAGTGTGGTTGACTCTACACAATGCAACCAAACGCGGTGTTGTACAAGTGTAATGTTAGTATTTAGGGGTGCATCTAATATTATCTTTCTTAGACACTCTCATGAAAAATGTTTTTTAGTTAACTGTACAGACATAAACTAAACTCTTCACTTAAACCTATGTTTTGTGAAGCTATTCATTACTCTCTCGCCTCCAAACAGCGCGCGATCACACTTCAGCAATTTCATTGTCAGTTTTCTCCATTACCACGGCAATTACACAGAAATACCCTGTCAGAGAAGCCTGTCTTTGTAGGTATAGCTCTCAGACAGTTATATTAGTCGCCAGCCAGGCATATAGCATTAAATAGTCACTTTAACCTAAAAACCTAAGCAACTATTCTGGATTGTCTCGTTCATAGAGCCCGCTGGAGTACATAATTGCTCTTTAAAGCTGGAATGCAGAGAATGAACTGAATGTGTTTTCTTCCTGTTTTGTGATTGTATTTGTTTCCGAGCCCTCATTATCTACCAAGGACGGAGGACGAAATTAGCACTTTTCAAAACAAAAGTTGAGCATGTTGGTTGCTGCTTGAGGGTTGTATGCTTTCTTTGTTTGGAGGTAATCTCTTTCTCTGTTCAGTTATGTTCTGTTGGAAGAAATACATGTATGCTGTAGAAATGTTTCCAGGAGAGCACATTTTGATCCATTTGTTGTGGTTGTCATAAAGGACATACAGTATGTCTAATTAGGCATCACATTCTGAATGTTTAGTGGTTTTTTCTGTAAAGTCCACACTGCAGTGTAGGAATAACGTGCTTACGAGTGACGGTGGTGGAGGCCATAAACATGACGGGCAGCCCGATGGCCGAGGAGAGAATCCAGTTGCAGACGTTGACTATCTTGGCGTTATGTGGCGTCCTGAAGTCCAGCGCTTTGACTGGATGGCACACAGCGACGTAGCGGTCGATGCTCATGGTGGTGAGCGTGAAGATAGAGGTGAACATGTTGTAGTAGTCGATGGACATCACCATCTTGCACAGCACATCCCCAAACGGCCAGGTCCCCATCAGGTAGTTGACGCTCTGGAATGGTAGCGTGCTGGTGACCAAGGCGTCGGCCAGAGCGAGGTTGAAGATGTAGATGTTGGTGGCCGTCTTCATTTTAGTGTATCTGCACAAAAAGCATGTATTTATTATCAGACAACGGGACCTGCTGGGCACAGATATGTAAAAGGCCCCCCATCGCTCCTGCAGGAACAAGACCCCCAGACTGACTACAAATGATGTGGCTGCATCATTTTAGTTGTTTCATGTCTCTTTGTAGTGGTTTTGAGACTCTTTGTAGTAATTTGTCATTGTAGTGGTTTTGAATCTAATTGTAGTAATTTTGTGTCTCTGTGTAGTGGCCCCGACCCTTTGGGCCCCTGCGGCCAGTGGGCCCAGTCATTATCCAATCATGACAGAATGAGGGAAAAGATCAGTTCATTCAGTTGAGTTTGAAATGTTTTATCTCATCTTGAAATGAAAGTCTTTGATTGGGGCTCACTTCACATGTGTGTGACTCTCTCTCTCGGATTCCAATAATCTAGCTCTATGAAGATGCACACCACTTCCAGTGAAAAGTATGCTTAAATGAAATAGCATTTTGAATTAATCTGAAAAACACAAAGCTGAAACCGGGGCTCTTCTTAGCTCATGACAGATTTAGCATCGATATGCAAATAAAAGTACAATTAAATTCTGACAGTTACTATTAATCAGTGTGTGTGTGTATATTATGGCACAGAGCATGGCAAAAAGTATAACATTCTTTTTTAATATTATTACTACAGCAATGTAGATTAAGACCTTTTCTCGGACTTAAATCACTCTGTACATTTATTTATAGAATCCCCTGAAACTCCAAAATATGCCTGGTGCACTGGTCAAGTTAAATGTTTAAGTAAATTAATATTATCTTTTTGTCTCTGAAACACTGGAACAGCACTTGTTACAATCTCGAATTTATCCAGAAAGTAGCAATAAAGATCCTTTAAAGAGGAACATGAAGGAAGTGAAGATGACACTACAACGATATTACTTTCCTTTAGGCTGTTTATGGAGCATATTGTGCACACATTCTTTTGCACAAATGTTTGATGAAATGCAAAACATTTTTCAAATTCTTTCAAGCAGTTTTTGTGTATTTCATTCCATTCAATTCGTATCCCATCAGACTGTTTACAATTCAGCCTTTGGCGCAGCTCCTAAACCAAATGTGAAGCATGAAGGAACACAAAAATTGCTTACATTAAAAACTACTAAAAAACACTCAATAAAAGTTGCATAAAAAGGTCAAGTCCACTTTCCATCATGTTGACAAAACGGAGCAAAGCACAAAGAAGTCTATCTCTGAGTAAACATGCTTCTCAGTCTGCGGTAGCTTTTTGTAATCTGAATGAAGGGCCATCAAAGGATTTAAAGGATGCTCCTTTTTAAAGTATACCACAAAATTGTCCTTTCAATATGGTGGTGGTTCAAAGAGTATGAAGGATTGTAGAGTGCAAACAGAAGAGCGTGGATCCATTAGCAGAGAGGAAAGAACACTGAAAGACGACTGAAATGGCTCGACTGTTTAGAGACCTTGTCAGCAAAGAAATATACTGTGTTTGTTGTTCACATCGCAATGAGGCGTATATGATATATATACGATATATACAATACAAGTGCATATAATAGCCTGTTGTTGAGCATTTCCTAGTTTCCTGTGTGAGAGTTTTCATCTGACCTGAAGTTCAACTTTTGATACTCCTAGGATACTTGTTATCTCAAGACAGAAATGATTTAATGTAAAGAGCTAATCAACCTAAATATTGCAGCTATATTGAAGCTATGCAGGAATTATATTCTGCCTGTGAAATGCATTTAAATTCTGCGATGTTCAGATTTTTTGTTTTTTTTAATTTAGGTGATAATCAGATGAGACGGTTGATCTGTCCATTAAATATGAAGCTACAACCAGCAGCTGGTTAGCTTAGCTTACCATAAAGACTGGAAACAGGGGGAAACAACTAGCCTGGCTCCTTCAAATGGTAACAAAATCCACCTACCAGCACCTCTAACGCTCACTACTTAACACGTTATATCTCATATATTTAATCAGACCAAAAACGTAAAAATGACTAATGGGGTTATGTCTTGGACTATTTCTTGGCTCTGAGCAGTTGCCAGGCAACCAGCGGACACTCCAAGAAGTAGAACACATAACCCCCAGTAAACCAACTAGTTTTTACAGTTCGGTTTTTGTACAGATTAAACAGACGTGATATAATATGTTATGTGGAGAGCTGTAGAGATGCTGCTGACTGTAGCTTCATATTTAAGGGACAGATATGAGAGTGGTATCAATCGCCTCATCTAACTCTCTGCCAGAACGTGAAAACGGTTAATTGTGTCCCCCAAAATGTCGAAGTATTCCTTTAAATTAATTTCCAAAGCACAACAGCGATCGTACTCTATGTTAAGACTACTTAGACACATCCCTGCTGTAGTGTTATTGAATTAATCTGGATACATAACGTGACAATGATACATTGGCCCCCCCGGCCCTCACTTTATTAAACCCCAACCGTCACTCTACCTGCGAGCTAATTTACTTCTGTTTTGTTCTAGCACTCTTCTCAATAATCCCAAATCCTCTTAACAACCAGGGATGGCAGTTCATTAAATTCTGATTAACTTTAACACTGACAGCTTAGTGTGTTTGTTATTTCAGGCTTTATTTGCACGGGGACCGACGAGACACCTCGAGATGAAGTAAAAGCTGTAACCCTACACAGAGTAGTGTGCTGGAGGTAATTTCCATCATCCCCTTATTGTCTTTGAGACTGTCGTTAACATGGCTGCAGACGATATCTTGTGTTTCTCCTGTGTGTTGTACGTCTGAGGGTTGTGTATGAGCAGAATACTGCATGCGGGTGAATGGCCTCATCTCGTCTAAATTTATTTATTATTTAGTTATGGATTTTCATCTTTAATTTAATCTTCGCCCCTTGCAATGTAAGAGGAACTTGTGCACATAATCACACAGATTGTTGTTGGCATATTATCTTAATACAGGAGATTTTTCCAACGACACGCATATTGTTTGAAAAAAAGATCAAAACTAATGTGTAGTGAGTAAAACATTTTAATAATATTGAGTTGATCATTTCGTTTTTTCTAATGTTAGCTGTCTTTGGCGCCGCTTGCGTGAGGGCATCATGGACATAAACTTTTGTTAGAAGTTGTGTTACAGAGCAAGGACTTGGTCTTGGCAGTTTTAGGAAAGGTAATGTTTTAGCTGCAGCGTGCAGCGTGCAGGCTAACGGTAATCTAGCGGAGTGAGTGGGCAAGCGAGAGTGAGGAAGTGGCGATGTGTGTGCCTTACCGAGCCTGCCGCCATGGTCACCGTAGCCTTCCACTAAAATCTGACCCTACGCTTCTTTGTGAGTTGATCTGTGCTTAGCCAATCAGGGCTTTTGCTGATAAATAGAATGCGGTTGCTTCTGTCTAGCAGCAAAATTCGAACGTGTGTGTGAGCGACAGAAACAGGCCCTCAGAAAAGTGGGGGAAATTAAATCAACAGTTTTTTTTAAAAACGCAATTACAAAAGTGTTCAATAGATACACATAAACGGTACAGATATAACTATAATTGTATAACTACAATATGGGACCTTTATATCTAAAAGCCAAGACTCGCATCGAGGCATATTTAGTTCACTGATCGGTGCCAAGTATAATAATCATCAACCAAGCTAACAAAAACCAACACTTGCTAGCTCTGTCCTCTCCTGGATCTCCATGGACTCGCTACATATCAAAAATCTGCGGCAGCCTCAGCTGCTCATACACACTTAAGTAACGAGGTTACTCGTGGAAACCAGGTTACGAAGGTAAGCCCACGGTTACCTGCATTGCAGTAAAGTGGTTACTGTAAATACAGCCGCAGCAGGACAGTAATCATATTTCTTCCTCATACCAACCTTAGTTTGGAAGCATAGCTTTCTCATTTTAAGTGTATTTGGGATAGAAAACGCTGCCTCGGTCATTCTGACTCTTTTTCTTTGTGTGTGTGTGTCAGAGCAAGTTTTATTTTCCAGAAGAAATTGATTTGGGAGAAACCAGTATTCTCATTTATATGACATTTAAGAAATAAGCTTACTGAAGAACTGGACTCCAGTATGTGGTTAGGCAATGAATGCACTTTACAGTTAGAGGAACAATTGTGGTTTGGGTTAAATGTTAACAAAGTCAAAGTCCTGACTTTCCTGTGCTTCAAGTCAATGTTGACCTTTTCATTATTTAAACCAAGACCATGATCTCTACCAAACCTTAACTAAGAGCTGAGCGAATAGAACATTAAAAAATATGAATTGTGCTTTAGTGGAAATGAGAAATTAAGATAAGTTGTTAGTAACGTTTCAGTGAAAATGTATTTGCAGTTGCAAATTAGCAGTATATGACAGTAATTTCTAGGAGGAAGGGTGGCCTGTGCAAAAAGATGTTTCTTGGAAAAGAGCTACCCACCAGCAGGGATTTCATTAAATTTGAAACATTTTTATGTTCTGTGCATTGCTTGAATGATTATTGTGTTATATTAATTGAAAACACAAGAGTTACAAAGATTACTGACAAATCTAAGAAAAATCTAACACACTACTTTATTATGTATTAAGTGTAAAATGAATTACCAAGCCAGCAGCAATCCTAAGTATCACTCGTAATGAGGATACAGATCTCCTGCCGATTGTTTCTCATTTTGGAAGAAAAGAAAATTGAAGTTCTGTTCATTCCCCATAAACAGAAGATAGGAGCAATGAGTCACTATGTGTCAGTAAATAGACCACAAATAAAAATGTTTACAGAAAATATGCAGCATGTTACTGACAGGAAGGGAAAGTGACAGTGCAGCCACAGAGAAACCAAACATAATTAACCATCTGTAAAGAGTAAATCTTCACACGCTGTTTCCGTGAATAAACAACACCCGACAACAGAAATCTGCCTCGAAACTACCTTGGTCTTTTCCTGTACCACTGAAGCATAGACAGATGTGCAGTAATGGACCTTAAAATCACCCAAAACAGTCCTTTCTGTGAAATCATGTATAATTCATAGCCTTCCATCAACCCATTAGCTGTGGTTCCCACCCGGGGGAGTGTGACGCTTCGTCCGTCCTCCTGTTTCTCATCCATCTTGATTTCAGCTTCGGTAAGAAAGAAGAGAATTGATAATGACGGTAAATTAGCCCTGAGACGATTCTGACGAGAAACAGATTTTACAAACTCATCACAGGCGCTCCCAGTCAAAAGAGAGAGTGAAACCTCAGCCAAATCTCACAGGCTGCATTATTCGAACATCCATCATTTGACACATATGCAGATATACAACTGTGTCAGTAAGACAGTGTTCATTTCCTCATTTACATAAAAGTGCTTGTAAACGGATAGGACATTTGAGGATGGGTTGTTTTAATATGCACGAAATTCAACAGAGCTTAATGTGGCCATTTGGGCAAAACTGTAATTATGGTAAAATACTTTGGTTTTACCCTTACTCTGACTGAAGACCCCAAATTATCTTCTATGTATGCTGTATGAGAAATTATTGAAAATAAAATTACAATAACCTCTGTCCTGGCTCTCTAATAAGCCTCATCTGTTGCTGTAGCTGTGATGTGGAAACATGGAAACAGCTATTTAACTGGTCATTCTCCGTTTCAATGAGAATTGTTTCCCCTGTTTTGGACCCAAAATAACAAGGCTAACATGCTAATGTTAAGTATAATGTTTACCATGTTTTTTTAGCCTGCAAGGGGAAAGGCATTAGTTTTGCAAGTATTGGACAAACCTGTTGCCAGGGGATCACAAACATTGTTAGGATTTATTGTCTGGTAAATATGAATGTCTGTAACAGCTTTTTATGGCAGCCCTTCCAATAGATATTTGGACCGACAGACCAACACTGCTATACCTAGATACTCTACCACCTGAGCTGGAGCTACAGATACTTAAAACAACATTTACCACATATTATATATTACATATCTTCTGTGTGAAGAAAGCTTTCCAGGCAAAGAAGATGTAGGTACCATGTTGTAAAAATGAACACCATATGATTGCAGTGATTACTATTATGTGTGTGCGCACAGCTTTGACTTGTATTTGGTGCCACAACAATCATAAAATGTAACTGCTATCAAGAATGATTGTTGATGCATGATTATTGAATGCAAATTAAGCCTGGCTGATGTTTGTGCATGTTGGGCAGGGCAATAGTTAATTGTGATGGTGCTTGGGGGGGGGCGATGGTACTTTAATGCGGCCTTGCACACGGGTCCAATTTTTTCTGGTTGCCAATGATGTCCGAGCCTTGTTAACATCTTGTTCGATCAAAGAAGCACAGAGACAGTGACTGACGTGAACACACGTGGGACAGCGAAGCAGGAGAGAAAATGCCTTCTGCCCACACAGCATGTCCGCGGTTCATGAATATGGTACGAGGCATGGAGCCATTCAAATGTGCCTGAATGCTAATTGCTAGATAAGTGTCTGTTTTCATGTTATGATCGTGCATCACCATGGCAACATCTGTGACCAGGCAGTGGAGAATCTTGTGGAATTACAATAACATATCATAATAAGAACACAGTGCTGCTGAAACATCTCTGAAAGTGAACATTTGTTGCAACATTCCTTTGCTTGAATGTTTCACAGTGTTTCTCTGTGGATAAAAAAAAGCTCTGATTTAATGAAGCAGTGACAAGAGAAATCTTTTATTTCTTTGTGGCCAAACTTTACATCTACAAAAGAGAAACTACACATGTTGCGTTGTGTTGAAGGTTTTATCGAACACTTTGATGTTTCTCTGTGCTTATATGTTCCTTTATTCCCACCAGCTGATGCTGTCTAATGGGTTAAACATCAGCTGGTGAATATTACCTGCACTCTCGTATAATTCAGGGGCGATCAGCTTCTAAAGGACACTGTTAAATCTTGATAGATAAACATACACCTAATTCAGTTTCATTTGACTTGAGTTAATAGAACAGAAATAAAACATAAGCGCAAAGTGAATGAGAAAAAAAGAACTGAGACTATTCATTTGTGGGAAGTGAGAATGAAAAAACACAAGGGTTTCGAAAACTATAATTGGATTAGGATTTTTTATAGTTTATAGCGAATGCCCTGCTCATTGTAAATTGGTCTCAAGTAAACATTTCCTCTGGGCTTTTGTTACCTGGCGCGTGTAATGTTTAAAATTGATCATTTTGGGATGCTAACAGATATTAAGAGACTAATAACTTGGCTGGACCTTCAAAGCTACCCTGTTAGCACCAGTATGAGCTTTGTTTATCTATATTTGGAACAAGCCTGTAGTGAATCAACAATCTTGTTGCCATATTTCAACAAATGTCAAGATGAAAGCTACACACTTGTGATCAACAGTTTGGAATAGGAGCTCATTTATTTTCATGGCTCGTAACACAGCAAGCTAAACATAGTTCATCATCAGCAGGCGAAGCTGGCCGGTGCTTGTGTAGCCTCGTGTGTGATTCATGGGCTGCTGCTGGGTGTAGATAAAACATTAATTCCTGGTTGCAGAAACAGAGGCTGCTCATGTGAACAGACATCTGTATGCCTCTGGCTCCGACCAATAACACTGTCCTTGCACACACTGTTGGGAGCATGATGGATTAGAGTACACAGGGTGCACACGTCTGGCTGCTGGGCATGTGTTGCTGTGGCCAGCAGTGACAGGATGTTGAGATTTGTGCTTTTACTGCGTGTATGTAGTATTTATGTTCGGACTGTGCGATATGCACAGAATTCCCTATCATTGTATATGGAATTTTATATCAAGATATCGATCATGCTAGTACTATGGAAAATCAATTTACGAAATTACCCACAATGACCTCATCCACTCATATAATTATAATAAATAGATTAGGGGTAGTAGTAATAACCCGTAACAACTGTCAGATAGCGAGAGATTAGCCGCGCTAATGACTCTGTGAGGCTGCAATGGTCAGTGTAAAGAAAACCAAACTGTTAGCTAGATAAAGCAGAATTATTGGACAAACTGAAATTTTTACCTCATGATGGAGCTACAATGAGCATTCATCCTCTTGGGACCGTGAATGTTTATACCAACAAAATTGACCAACGACAAGTCAGGGCATCGTCAAAGTTATCACAATTCAGAGGAACATGAATGTTTGTATCAAATGTCATGGCAAGCCATCCTATAGTTGTTGAGACATTTAGCTCAAAAGCACAAATGTGAACCTCATGATGGCTGCCTTTCAAGCCTACAGGGGATGAGTCTTTGTCTCACAAGAGCATCATTCAAGTTCAATTTAATGTGATTCGAAAACTGTACGAATGACTTATAAGGTAAACCATAAACTAAATGCCCCAAATGCTGTGAGTTTGTTTTGTTCTTGCCCTCTGTGGAGGAAAATAGCCTAATGCAGCTTTGTGTGGGGAGACAGATGATGGAAATATACAAATGTATCAGATAAATGTATCAAAACATCCAACGAAACTTCTCAAATCTGTTGGACCTGTAATAAAATTAGCTTGGAGGTAATAACAGCACATAATGACGAATTTGGGAAGAATCATGAAGGATTCCTGAGGCACCATGTTGACTTATTGGTAATGGGTTTTCGTCATTCAACACACACATGCAGAGTGAGATTCGTGGCTTTTCAGTCATCAAACTGCACTTCAACATCTGAGCCGACCACTTCATTAAAGACTTTTAACTTTTCATCCGTGCAAAAACTGTGTTGCCATAGAAACACTCAATGGGTGACGAAATCATCATTAGAGATTTTGCAGAGGCTTTTGTGTGTTTAATGATTGATAACTCTGTCACAGTGGGCTCTGTTACAGCACGACAATCGCAAAGACGAGTCATGTGTGCAAGTTCAATGAGAGCACAGCCAAACACACCTGTTATTTTTCATTCATATAATTACCAGCGATACGTGCAAACGCGTTGGCTAAAGTGCAACAAAAATAGGACCATGTGGTGGTTAATTATTATGCCCTCAGCCAAAAATACTAAAGCGACAGGCAAAGCATATTTTACGATCAGTGGGAACATGTTTGTTGCATTAGTAAGCAAAGTGAACTGTGCATGAGTTCCTCCTCTCTATTACATCCTGTCTTTCTCTTTCCAGGTATGCCTTACGCTCATTTAAAACTTTCCTAAATCTACTGATAAAACCGATCGACTTAACTGATAAAAAGAACAGAGGATTGTGTGTTTGTATAGGACCTTCATGCATTCATGTGTATGACATATCATATATATCGTCTGTGTGTGTGTGTGGATCAGTATACCAGTATACCTATATAAATCTCTCTGAAATTGACTGAAGCTGCCTGGATTCTGCTTGCCTGAGCTGTTTCTCGCATACACAACACACATACACACACAGTCATGTTTCCTTCACTTCAGAGGTCATTACTTTGACTTACATTCATTTCCTGGAGACTTACCTTAACCATAACCACTGCTTGCCTAACCCTAACTCTAAACCTAACCTTAAAACAGCCTAAAATATAATGATACATTATGGGGACTTGCATTTTGTCCCCAAAAGGAAGGCGAGTCCCCACAGATTTATGTCCCCACAACATGAGTCATACATGTTCACACACACACAGACAGATAAATAGAAAAGTTAGTTACACATCCAAAAGTTAGAGAGTCAAACAGCTCGGCTGATGGTGTTTCGGGGTGTCAGACATATACGGATGGACACTGTTGTTACAGACGTGCTGCTCTACAGACTGAGGATTGACGCTACACCCTCTCCAGCATGAAGATGTGATATTCAAATGGATTTCATTTCTAAAATGTTCTCTTTCTTTCTCTGAGTGTACCATGCATTGTGTTGCAAGTAGACATGAAATGCCCACAGGGAAGAGGGAAAGAGGCAGAGTGTAGCCAATGCCTTGCATTAGCATGGTCAGCGTGTCGGAAATGGATGAAAATAAGCAGAAAAATAGCCTGCGGTCTCAGGCCAGGTCCTGCTGGGTTGGGCCCTAAAGACTCACATATTGGTTCTGGAATCAGTTTTAGGTCTGTGCTGAAAAGTTTTCCCTATTTTTCATAGTGTAATATGTTCTGTTTAAACATACATTTTGATCACTTGGGGTACACGTTTTACTTTTGAAGCTGCAAATGGAGGGTTCACACTTTTTACATCCTGACACATTAACTGTTGCCTTACCATAAAAACACACACCAAGGTGGCGAGAATTGTGAGTCCTCCCTGCGTCCTTTGCAGATCCATCATGCACTCACTGGCAGAAACATTTAATGAAAACATCCATCAACAGTGAGCGTGACATATTGGAGCACTCCTGATTGGACTGACTGGAATTGATGCAGGGAGATCAATATCCATGGACACACAAAGACAAACTCCAGTAGCGTGGACACTTAGCAGATGTCCGATCGATTCACAGTCACTGTTACAGGTGTAACACAACCCCCTCGTACCACATGCCCACAGACTAATGAAAGATGTGTTCAAACTGCCTGATAATTGTCCATAGACATGACCAGACACGTCAGAGACACACTTCTCTCCTGTTTTTTGTAGCTTCTTCATGGCCTTCTTTACAGTCTAATTAAACAAAAAATCCACACATGAAGATATGTGTTCTGTATCATAACACCACTATGTGATTCTCAAAGCATTCATCACTCTGTCATATTAAATGCAACCTGTGTGTTGCTGTGTGATGTTTTGTAGGTTGCAGTTTTTGTAGCCCACATATTTGCCCCCAACCTTTTGTGCAGCAGCAGTGTGATCGATGACCAGGTTTCATGTCCAAGCTACACAAATGGTGATTGATAAAGAGGGCTGGCTAAGGTTAGCTAATGGTAAAGTGTCATATAAATGCAGTCAATGTATCATGCAACGACAATGGATTAGTTCAAAGTCACTAGCCTATATAGTGCAAGCTAGCAAGCTGATAATGACATTCAAACTCAAAATAATACCACTTTCTGAAAACTCCACACAGCCCCGTTAAGATAGCTAAAATTGTTATCAAATTGTTGCAGTGCTGAAAACTACTTCACGCTACGAGGTGTTTTGCTAATTATTTGTAGGAATAGAAAGAAAAAACACAAAATAAAGACCTGTAAATGAATGTTTTAGGACTGACATGCACAATGAAAAGCACAACAATCCAAACTTGGCCTAGTTGAGAGATGCTTGTATGTACTTCACGTCAAACGGCCTCCAAATGGGATTATCTAGATCACAATGACATAAATCGCACACACCACATGTACTGAACAACCGCTGCATTGTGTTCTGCTCATGGGTTTGACAATCACTGCCCACATCACTGTGATTCACTCCTGTAATGGTTTTCCATCTCCAGAAATATGACAAAAAGATATAGGGAACCAATTTATGCCAAACCCAGATCCCCAATGACGCTGGTAATGGAAGTGACCTCAAGAGCTTATCAGCTTGTTGCTTAGGAACACTATTGTTAACGTACTGAAGATCTTCTACGAGGGGTCTCTCTGTGCCACTGTTTTAAATCCACAGTGTGACTGTTGTTTATAGCAGTGAAAAGGTTCGGCAGAGTTTTTTCTGTCGACTTGTTTGGTTTGATTAGTCCTTGGCACTTTGCAACAATAAGCCATTGTTGCGGAAAATCACTTTAAAAAAAAAGAAGTTTAAAAGACGTATGGAAGGATTCATACATTTACAATGGACGTGTAACAGAATGGTCAAATTGAATTTGAGAACAATTCGCCGATACGCTCTGGTGCTTTGAAATGCCAATCTTGATGAAGAGGACAGGCGTGTTTAACAGCACCTGTCATAGAGGATAAAGAGCAGAATCAGCGTAAGTCAGTGAGTCACTTTGTAATTGACAGATGGACAAAACAGCTGAGAGCTCCTATCAATCATCAAGATGAGAAAGAGACCAAATCTGTCTTCTGTTCCCTCCTCTTTAGTTAATCATCGCTCCTTCATTCCCTCTCCAACGTCCTCAGTGACTGTACATTCACCACGGTCCTCAAAAAATGTAACATTTTGTTAGAGGAACATTTCTATTTCCCCTGTGATTCCTTCTGTCTCCACGACCGTGGTCTGTCAAATTCTGAAGGATTTACAACCTTATGTAACTGGACACGAGTGAGTGATCTTTCCACTCTTCTCTTTGGTTTTCTGTCTTTGCCTTTTTACTTTCCGTCTTTTGTCCTTTTGCTGAGTTCAACAGAACACCGCCTGTTGAATCCTGACTGACAGCGCTCTAATTCTCCGGCAGTGTCCAGTGAGGTTAAGGAGCTCATTACTCACACAAACACACACACACACACACACACACACACACACACACGGGAAGGACAGCCTAATTACCTTTCTGCACTCACTACTCGTAATTGTCTCCCTAATAAGAAATTCGACTCTGTACCACCCTGGTGTGTGAAGATACACAAATGCAGAAAGAGCAGCATGCTGAATCCCCCCCCCCCCCGAGACTCCCACAGAGAGCTGTTAGAACTTTCCCCTGCTGATAATAATATAAAGTGATCGCTGAAATTCAGGCAGCTTTTTGGGAAACGCACAAGTCAAAACAGTTAATCTTCAATAACAGCTGATAGTTATATTGCTGCCGGGTGACAGAGGTTGGGCCCTGAATACATTTGTTTTGACTCATTTGGTGCCAGGTGAATTTGTCAGTACTACAAAGCAAACAAAGTAATTGCAGCATAAAATCCACAGGCGAGCGGCAATTATCGAGCTGTCCGCTTGTCATTGGCTAACAGCAATCAAGGGCATAGTACACAATGGCCGCATGTTCAGCGCTGTACAGCTGTTACAAAACTGGAGTCGGAACGCTGGGTCTCAAATATTTACAGGCTGTGAAGAGGTAGGGGAAGGATGTGCCGAGTACCATGCACTATACACAAACACGCACGGGCGGAATGCAACTCAGAAAACTGAAAGATAGATATGACTCTGGGCTGGTAAGAGGTTCAGGGCCCTTGGAGGCACGAACGTCTGCTTTTGGACGTCGGTTTACCCTCACAGCGCTTCTGCGTGTACCTGGCAAAATCCACATGCTTGATGCTCCTGCACTCCCTGACACTTTGAAAGCAATTGTCCAGTAACAAGTCTGTGTCATCAAAGAGAGGATTTTATAAAATAGGTGATTCCCAGGGATGATTTATATGCGTTTTTGTTCTTGGTAGAAAATACTATGAACACCCAGTGACTAATTTGTGTTAATTACGGGGAAGCCATTCTCTTTCATCCCACACAACTCACCATGTGTTAATTGTAGATACTCGTAGTCTGAATGAGGAATTTTAAATTATGATTTGTTTTGTATAGAGTGTCTGTCAGTTTTAAAGAACAGGTCCATCTAAACACAATACAGATGTGCCCGTATGTACATTGAAAGGATTAGCCTGTTGTCGGGAAGGTAATCCTGCCTTCCCTTAAACAAATCCCTTCCTAAAGATTTCAGTGTAATTGTGTAAAAATGCATTGTGAAGCTCAGGAGAAGCTAATATGAAGCGTCTGCAGTGTGAGTTAGACAAATCTTCCAAAGCTACAGTCATATCTTTCTGTTCCCTAGACGGTGTTTTCTTTCTGAGCCGCGGCTGAAGGGAATTTGGTACTAAAAAGACAGACACCCACTTGATTTGTCTAAATCAGACTCCTAAATGCTCAAATTTACTTAAACTGAACTAGAAATGTAGGACAAAAACAAGGACTGTGGATTTTGTCCCCCATCACTTACATCAAAATCTCCTTACAGGAAGTTTCCAGTTTGAACAGGAGAAACGATTACAGTGACCAATAATATTTCAGTGTACATATGGGCGTGTCACTATTGTTCATACCTTTTTGAATCAATACAAACACTAGAAATGATTTTGTGAAAGGCTTTGGTGCTGAGCGTTAACCTGGACTTCAACAAAGCTGCAGGTTAGTTGTTTGAAACTCAGCCTGAGACTGTTTGTCAGGAACAAAGCTGCGAGAAACCCATTAGAGAGAAATCTCAGTGAGGATCTATGACATTATTCTTAGTGAACCAGATTTGTGTTGACTCCCATCATAACATCATATTTCATGTGACTGGGTTCAAACTCTTACATAAACAGCAGGGACACAGATGTTTAGAAGCTACGTTGACATCAGAGAGGGGGGTCCTGGAAATGTTGCGGGTGCAGACACTCACAAGCCTCTTAGACAAAAGAATCCAAAGTTTTAGAAACACGTTGGAGGCTGAATGTGAGCAACCAGGCACAGCTGCTCGTCTAGCTGGATGGGAGATGGTGGCAGGGTTTTGGGGAGGTGGTGGAGTCATTTTGCACTCATCACGCTTCAAAATGCCTCCCAGTGTTTCCATGGTAACAGGAAGCAACGTCTGCCATCAGCGTATTCCTCGTGGAGCCCAGCGGTTTCTGCTCAACCGCAATTGATTTTTCCGATTGAGCGTGCAGACCTCTGGTTGTGTTTGTTTGCTCACGAGAAGTTTGCAGAGCAAACAGACGAGAGGAGCAGCAAAAGGAAAGGGAGATAAAGAGTGAAAGAGAGATGTTTTATGGTTTTAAGGTTATCATTACTCAGACAGTACGGGGGGAAACATCTCTCATCCACTGCTGTCTCTATTTAATCTAGCAAAATTGCATTCAAGGCCAGGACTGTAAAGTGGGGTTAGAGGGTTCAAGACCACATTTCCATTTACAAGTAAATATCCACTGTGTGTCATTAGCTAAATGGCTGCTCACTCTCAATGTGCCGACAGTTAGAGAAAAGACCAAAGCACAGGCAGAGAGAGAGAGAGAGAGAGCGAGAGAGAAAGACAAAGAGGTAGATGAATGTTAATGACCCTGATGGATTGCGGTTCTCTAGGCATGAGACACATCCTTTCCCTTAAAGTCTCATTAGTCGAGCTCAAAAAGTAGCAGAAATCCGCAAAACCTTTCTCACCCACAACCCTGCATGCATGCCTGCATACATACACACACTCCTGGCTGTGTCAGTAGGGCTGATGCCGTCATTGCCGCCGAGAGAAGGCAAGGTGACGGGTCTGTTGTCCTAACACCTAAGGATGAGAGCGACAAAGCTCAAGTATTGCCCTTCACATCTGTCACCTGCTTTGTAGACAAACTAGTTTAGAATACATGATGCGAGCCCGTATACCGACTCATGCATCATAAACGCTCTTGTACCCCTGCCAGACAGCCGCGGACATAGATCCCATCATTTAAAGTGATGCTGGTGCGTATGCATCAGTTGTGTTAAATGACCGATGACGATGGCAGTTGTCCAGTCAATCACACCTTTATTGCACAATCTGGAGATGATGGATGGACACCACAATGCACGCGTGCGGTGAAAGCAGACGGTGGCAGCTGCCCACACCAGAGAGTGGTGTTCACAAACTGGGCCTCCATATAATAGAATGAAAATTATGTGAAAAACAAAATAACAATTCACCTGCAGATGATGGATGCACACACACAATGAATGCATGAAGTTAGTGTCAGTGTCTGGTGCAACATGCTAAAACCAGAGATACTAGCTTTGCCTGAGGGCCACTATTGCAAAATGACAGGAGGACAGGGGCCAGTTAATAAAAAAAACATTAATAATATTTATCAGATATCGTGCAGCGCTACCAGACGGGAACACGGCACTGAAGCCAGCATGTTTTGACTCGTGATGGCGCCTGATATATGCAACCTTGTATACAGTATATTTTACTTGTACTGTTCTTTTTATCTCAAGTATTGTTCTTTGCTGCATTTCAAGTTGCATCCACAACAGCGTACACAACAAATTAAACAATAAACTGTGTGAGAATGGAACAAAATAAAGGAGCCTAATTTGCTGCATCAGAGAATTAGCTGCTGGTGCTGTCAGAGAGGTTGATTAAGACGTCATTGTGGTTCATGGTTCTGGGTCTGGCTAACATGCTAAATGCTAACATGCTCCCGGTGGATCCTCTGGCAGAGAGCTCATTCAGCTCAGAATGTTTGAAAACTCTGAGGAGGGCAGTGGGAAAAGAGCGAATGAACGAGCAGAGGAGTTGAACCTGGAGCAGATTGTGGAGAACTTCGAGTTGCAGGAGACAAAATGACGTTCAGACAGGTGAGTACAACGAGAAGAAACTCGCTGATGGATGTAACTCTAGACGAGAATGTGTGTTGCCTAGCAACATAGCGTCGTGTGTGTGTGCTACACAGTGAGCAATAACTGTGCAGCTCTCTTTTACTTTAATATGTGTGTTTGTGGCTGCTGTTGAGTTTATTTTGTCTTTACATCTCTGTTAGCTGCCTTGGTGATGTTGTATTCTGTTGTTAAAGTGGCAGGTTATTTAATGTATGCTGTGTATTACTTGTTGTACCTGCAGCAGAGTCCATAGCCCCTTTAATTTACTATGCGTGTGTACTTTTACTGTAACTTGAGTAAAATATTCTAGGGCTCTCTGCAGCCCTTGCCAGGGGGCAGATCTGTCGTAAGTAATTTGGGGTAGAAGACATCCAGGATGGATGCAGAAAACATCCTGAAAAGATGCGTGCATTCTTTAGCAAAACAGAAGTATTTGGGGGAAGCACTCACAGACTGAAGGGTGTGCAGTCTGGCAAATGAGCATCTGCCCTGGACACAGTGGGGGGAATTAGGTGTAACAAAGTGACGATATAATATATTATAGTAAATGAAAACAGAGACATTTCCTTCGTTTAACACTCTAGTTTCTCTAACAAAGTGGTGCGAGTTCAACTTAAAAGCCTTCAAAGCACCTGACAGCACAGCGAAGCCTCCACTCTGCCACCCTTCACAGATTCTAAAAGTGGGTAATCACAAGGTGGAAAAACCAAGGTGGACCTCCTTCACCTTTATCTCCATCCTCCTCAACTTTCTCATTGCTCACTATCACTCTTTCACCCCTCAGCCAGATTTATCCTCATTTTCCTCCACCACCACTCTATCTGCTTCACCAGTCTAGTGACTTGCATTACCTGAAACAGGTAATCATCTGGAAAGCTTTTAACTAACATAAATGTCAGATTGTCATGCTTGATTAAAGGTTACCAGTGAAATCCCTCCTTCTCACAGTGAAATCCATCTCAGCGGGGTGATTATCGGAAGAGGTTTCCAATGAAATTATGTCTTAAGTTAACACAAAAGTGTTAAAATATGAAAATGGGAAATATCCAGCTTGTGTGAGGCT
>JAVQJF010060687.1:0-38994 GCA_036023855.1 Gadopsis marmoratus
GTTGCCGGTTCACTGGTTTTCCTTCCTTGGACCACTTTTAGTAGATACTGACCACAGCACTTCACCTGTCAGTGGTCATAATGTTACGGCTGATCAGTGTATACTACATAGAAGGACACAAAGACACACACTGAAGCACACAGGTAGTAATGGACATGTACCAGCATACCCGCTGCAGACAAATGCACCAAACCTCTTGGTGTGCTAACAAATAAAAGAAAATTCAGGGATTCATGACTCTGTTTCTCATTTACCAAATGCACCACAAATACCTCTCTATTCAGGCCCACAGCAATTATTTGTATTGTGTTTACTCAACAACATGGTCTCAAGTATGGTCTCAGCAAAGAGACACTTGTTTCCAATCACAGGGACTGGGCTCATGAATGTTAGGATACACAGTGTGAGACCCTTTCTCTCACCATGCTATTTTTAGTAGACACCCATGCCTTCCGGCAAAAATCACATGAATATGGATAGTGTGCTCGGCTGTACAGAGTGGTTTGCAGCAAGAGAGCAATGATTCAGACAGACAGCCAGCATGTACTCTGCGTGTGTTCAATAAATACTGGACCACTGCTGGAGTATCATTAGGCTTTTAAGGAATAAAAAACAACAAAGGATTATTGGACACTGACATGTCTCTTGAAGAGGAGACATGTTTAGCGTGCAATATTAACTAAACATTACAGTGTCAAAATTGGGATTTATTTCATACTTTTACAGCATGTTATTGAAATAGGTTTGTGATATTGCTTTATTCCTTTTATTATTGATTTGGAAATGACACATGTTTTGCTGAGGGTTTAAGTTGATAGTTTTCTTGCATCAATACCCAATCAAAGATTATGAAGTCACTTCATTCTTAATTACTGAAACAGTGACAAATATAGAAATATGAAAATCACATGTAGTATCACAAATGACAACCACAGAGAACAGCGGATTCCTCAGTTGGTACACTATCAGGGTTCTGCAGCTTGCTGCAATATTTTTATCCTCATCTAAAGCACACAATTCTTGTGATCATTAGAGCTTGCAAAAATAGCACCACCACACAATGAAAGTAATAGATTCATGATGCAGAAATGTACTGTAAAAAATAAAAAACATTGACATTAATTTGCTTTAAATATAAAATGTAATCAATTCTTAAAGATGGGAAGTAAGAATTTAAATATTGATTGGATTTTCTCTACAAAATACTACCACATATTCATAATCAGTGCTTTTTGTTTTTCCTGTGAGCTTATTTTCTTCATTCCAGAAATCCAGTCATTCATTATTTGTAAAAATAGCAGAGTACTTGACTTTTTACTTTGCACCGGTCCTAAATGTATCTGGTTTACTTTCCATCACTCTTGTGCCAGCTAACATGGTCTAGCTTCCTGTCCTTGACCTCAGCATAGTTTGCAAGTCAATATTATTCAAAGGCTGTCTGTGGTTATGCCTTTAAATAGGCCAATTTAGACTTGGACCACATGCATCTTGGAAGACAGGTTTATTTTGGTGTAACTCAATTTTTCTCAAGTCTCCTTTACCGTCGGGATATATCCTTGAGAAAGAGGCCAGAGGCATCTGTACTTTTCTAAACATCTAAAATCAAGTAGTACTCAGAGTAGCAAAAGACACACAGTGTCTAAATTTATAGATAACAGGCCATGCAAGTTTAGCAATGTCCAGCAGAGAGTGCCCTGACTGTTTAACACTGGATTGCTTAGCACCCACCACTGGTTGAAACTAGCAAAGCACATCATACATTTCAGTTGGTGGATCAAATATCAGATTCTCTGTGTTATTGTGAGAATGTATGCAATAAAAAAGAGAAATTACATTTTCAGAATCAGAATCAGTTTTATTGCCAAGTAGGTTTTCACATACAAGGAATTTGCTTTGGTGAATTGGTGGTGCATAAAAACTTGAGAAATATAAAATAAGTCAAATAAGATCAAATTTAAAAGAAAGCAAAACTGTACGCTTTAACTACACATGTTTATAGCATAAACCAATGCCATACACCACACCTGAAATATGAGGAGCTGTTTGCTTATTTATGTAGTGCAAGTACATGTTGTGTGTTTAATTATTTTTTTCACACCTCGAGTGTTTCTCGGGAATACTGTATTCACTTGGCAAATCTAAATCATTCATTTGTCATGCAGTTTAAAGCCCATGGCTATGGTAAATCATCTGGCCAAAACATTTTACAAAAATCTGTATCATGCCTCTGCTAGTTAATAATGCTGCAATATCACTGACTAGTGTTGACTTCACCTAGGGAACACTAAAGTGTCTCCTGAAGCCTCAACACTCTTCTCTTCTCTTCTCTTCTCTTCTCTTCTCTTCTCTTCTCTTCTCTTCTCTTCTCTTCTCTTCTCTTCTCACCCTCCTCCCCTCTCCTCTCCAGCAATCCTACTTCTTATCTCCTTTATTCGTATCTGGTCTTGTTCTCCTAACTTGCAGATGATGTGGTTTGGAGGGCTGGAGCTGATGCAAAGTGACGTGTCTTCCCATCACAGGACTGGAGCTGAGGCTGGGCCTCACTTCCCCCGCACTGGGCTGTTTTTGTTCACCGCAGCTCATGCGGATAATTTGCCAGGATGCAGTGGAGGGCTGTCACAAGGACTTGGCTCAAGGGGTGTGGGAAAATAGCAGAAGCGTCTTCCATGCTCAAACCCTGCCTTAATGATGGGCATTAAATATGAACATCTTCTTTGTGTAAGTGATGCATTAGGCGGCCTACATGTCCCTCTCCTTGCTTTTGCTTTTTCTCTCTTTTGGACCCTTCTGTCCCTCTCAGCCTTGTCTAGAGTCTTGTTTGAGAATCAGTTGAATAATCCGACTGACAAGCAGCCTTTAGGTCATGGCATCTCTGTTTAGAAGATATTCTCAATTCTTTGTGAAAGCACAGCACAAACACAGCTCTGTGCGACTGAGCTAATGTTCCTCTACAAATGTAACTGAAATGACTAGGGAGACAACAGTGGCTTTCTCTTGGCATCCTTTACCATTCTCTTTACAGCATCTCTTTGAAGGCTTTTACTGTAATGTGATTGCCTGATGTATTGTACTGTAAATCTATTGTTTTTTGCGACTACATAGAACAAGTCTATCTTCGTTGCACTGCTAGCATATAGAAAGACCAGACCAAATGATAAATTAACAGGCAGAAAGCTCCTTCATACCTTACTGATCATAGACAGCAGTCCCAGTTCAGTTGAACAAGTCTATGTAGAATTGTTACAATGACAGTTACAGATAAAGTGATCTCAGGGAACTAAGGAAGAAAACACACCACCCTCCCTTAAAATAGACCTCCCTGGGTACTGAAGCAAAGGACAGAGTGACATTGTGAATGCTAACATCTGTGCAGAACCTTGCAGTACCAAATGCCCCAACCCCAAGTTTGAGCAGACTCTACCGTCATCCTCTAAGGAGCAGCCATTTTGGAAGGCTCTCCCGGCACAGATGTTGCATATTAAAATGTAGGGCTGTTTTAGCAGAGGAAATGCTGTGGAGAGAGGGGGCTGGTCCTCTGTGGGCCTCACCTGTGCCTTCATCCGAGAAGCCAATCCAAGAGAGGGTACTGTCTAACCAACCAAAAACAAAGTGACATTCAAGATAAAGTCACCCTGTCGCCTCTTTGACCCTGGAAGGCTGTGGACAAATTATTTCACACATGAACATACCTTGTTTACAACAGAGACAATGGGCTCACATGCTAATTTCAAGAAAATTATTTCTGATACCATACAGAAGCACTGATATACCTTAGCCATATGTGTTGGTGCAGCCTACATAAAGAGTGATATTTGTATTAAGCAGCAACATAAAGAGATTCAGTGCTCTGACCCTGCCTGACCAGTGCTTAAACAGACAATGAACATTTGCCCCCAACATTTCTCATAATGAAGCAAACATTGTCCACAAGATGGAGATATTCACCAGTTTAATGCTGAGGTCTCACCTGGCGCCACATGAAACAGACAGACAGAGGGGAGAGAGAGAGCCCGAGTGAGTGAGAGAGACACAGAGGGAGAGATGCACTACATGGCTGTGTGTGACAGATTGTGTTTGCATGAGGCAGTATGTGATGCCTGTATAATGTTTGAGTGTGTCTCTTTGTTTATGTGTACAGTGTACGTGCCTGAGTGGGTGTGTGTTTTTGAATAGTGCAGCGCTCTCTAGCTGAGGTGTTGAGGGGGCACAGTGTACTAACAGAGAGGTTGTGAGTGGTCCCTGAGCTTATTGGTGGGGGTCCCAGGGGCCCAGAGCAGAGGAGAGGTCAAAGCAGGTTGGCTGTCCTGTGTGTTGCCGGGCCCTCCGGCCCACTGTGTGCTAGGGAGGGTTCAGGTGTGTGTCGACCTCTTGCTCCAGCGGGCTGTAAGTAAAGAGACTGGGGTCTGCTGCTCTTATCCAGAAGGCAAGCTGCTGCTGCAGGAGGCCTGTCCTGGACCTGGAGAGGCCTTTATCCTCTTCATCCCACCTTTACCTGCACCGCTAGAGCCTGTGCAGGGTTTAGCAAATCCACCGACACCACAAAAATTCAGCATCAAAAAACAAACCACTAAATGAAATAAATAATTAATAAATGTACTGCTGCTGACCTGATTAGTGGATTAATCGATAGATCGACAGAAAAATATAGTTGGTTAATTGTAAGTCATTTAAAAAGCAAAAATGCCAAAGATAATCTGCTTTCAACTTGTCAAATGTGCTGACTTGCACATGTCATATTTCTTTTTGCTTAAGGATTTATCAATAAAGTAAAACATTAATTTATCAACAGTAAGAAAATAATCATTACAGTTGCAGCCATATTACATGCAGTACGATTATTACAAATAAACATGCTTAATTTCATTTCTGAATTATCACTGGATTGGAATCCCTGGATTCTCATTTAAAAAGAAACAATTATTCTGTTACAGGATAAAGTGCAGTGCATTTTGATACTTTAACATACTACGTTGAAAATAGAGGACCCATTAAAAAAATGAACAACTGAATGTCAAAAATACCAATCAAATTCATTCTTGTCAGCGAACACTAAGCTCCAAAACATCATTAAAGAGGCTGGCTTGATCGCCAAGAATATCTTTGCAAAAAAGGCCATTTCTCCCATGCAGCATAATGATGAAAAGCCATCGTAATGATGCTACAACAATGCTACTCCATATTCTTTTATGTGGGGTGCAGTCATATTTTCTCCTCTCTGTCATTGTGTCTTTATATGAGTCATTCAAGGATGCCAACTAGCTAATCCAGAGAACTGTCATAATAGCTTCTATGGACAGCTGAGTGCACACACCTTGTCCATGGGTGCATTAATTAAGATGGTTGCTTGCACTAGCACTTAATGTACTGTATCAACAAGCATTGTGCACCACAATAGTGAATGGTAGCCAAATGGTATTACTGCAATGGCACCTGGTCCTCAATAGGCATTGTTTGGCTACCTTTTGTGCCCATGTAGTGTGACATATTGCCCTCAAGCGTTGACCATCTGACCAGGGAGAGGGCTTAAACGCTAGGCTAATAATAGGAGAGCATAGTCAGGCAAGGGATTCTAGTAATTATGCCCCACTGTGGGACATGATGGGTGAAAAGAGGAGAGGATAGGGCTAAGAGAGAGAAGACAATGGTGAAGGAAAAAAAAAAGAGCAAGCATCAGTTGAGTTGGTATTACACACTGCAACTCAAGAAACTATCACTTTTTCTGATGCAAGAGGATGACAGTCAGAACAATTAATGGTAGGTTAGACTTAGAGGTTAACGTGGCAAGGACAGTCAAAGTATCTGAATTGGATAAACACACCTCAGCCTGATGTGGGAGAGTTTGAGGCGCCTGGTCAGTGTGGCGTATATGTTCAAATCAGACATGAAACGTGATAGGCCATTTCCAGGATCCGAAGTCAAGGTCTTGGCAAGAGTCTGTCTCTCTGGGTTGCACAGACCTGCCCTTGAACTCAGGTCCCTGGGAATAGACTCATTCTCTCTTGAAAAGTGGAGAAAGGAAGCTATTATCTGACACAGCCTGTGGAGGAGACGCTGGGCGATGATAGAGAACTCAGCCAGGAAAATGAGGCCGAAGCAGACCACCAGACCAAAGTTTGTTTGCACAGTGACTTTCATATTGTTTGTGTTTGTGTGCGTCCGTGTGTGCTTTGCGGTGTGTGCGTGCTTAATTTGCAGTATCACAGTGTATGTGAGCCCCTCACTGTGAGCAAAGGAAGGATGCAATTTACATTTTTGTGCACATATACAGGAGCAGCAACAAATAAAAACCCATGCCTAAAAATAAAATGACTTGAGAATTAATTAAAGTCAGAGAGTGTGCAGCAACAAACAGATGTGTCCTATTTAGGACTAATATCAACTTTAGCTAACTAGTGTAGGGAACTTGTGATTGATGGCATCTGTCACTGTTACAGCTCCAACATGCCTTAATCCTATCCAGCGGTTGCACAGCACCCAGATATACAATGCCTGATCTTTTATTCCTTTATTCAAATCCCATCGATTGAATAGAGTGATCAGAGGCGTTGCCCTCTCTGGAAGAGCTTAATCTCTCCCTGACACATGGAAGACTTGCTGGACTTTGATGATGCAGCCGCATATCCTTTTGGGCTTTCAAACAACTCTGCGTGCGCCGCTACCTCCGTCAGCTGTCTGGAGAACAATCATTCAGTACAAAGCACTGTCAAGGCTTCAGCAAGCAGAAGCTTCACCCCACCAGCCTCTAATTCACCCCCCTGCTCCTCGCCCGGCTGCAGTGCACTGTGGGATTGGATATCCAAATCCCAGATGCAATTAGTGGTGCTTTCAGAGGCCATGGTTTAAGCAATATGCTGGAAAACTCCATTGTGCCCCCATGCACTGGTTACTGGCAAATTAGAGTTTCATCAGATCTACTGTGCTAAAGACGTTTACAAAAATCTAACACCATGGTGGACAATTCACTTTGTTACACTCATGGCGCTCAACAAGAGCAGTCCTGAGGATTTTTAATCGATGGGTCTGTTTTTTTCTTTGTACTCACTAAGGATAGCATAATTACCCTGTTCATTATTCCTCTGTGGTTATGTTAAAGAGTTTATCATGCAAATGGTTCAACAGCTCGCTACTCTTGTTCACTTGATGTTTTTATGGTATGACGCCTATCGCATCTATATATGTATGAGACATTCGTCTTGAAAGAGTTAGTCAGGGCACAATGACATTCGGTCGATACCGAACGAACAGACGATGATATATTTATCCCTCAAATAATCCTCAGGTCTGACTACTTCTCCATTAAAATGATAGATTTGACTTGAATAACACCCACACAGCAACGAATGTCAGAGCTGAAAAATGAGCCCGTGTTGTCACAGCAGGGATAGAATGTCATCTGTGTATCAAATGTGATCATCTTCATGGGCTTGTGGTGTGTGTGGAGCAGTATGTGTCGTATGGTAATGTCTTGTGACAGCCACACAGAACCCATCCCTCACAGTGTGCCCAGATCTACCTGGGAAATGACCATCCTCATCAGACCGGGCCTGTCATCTACTACATGTCAATGTAAGGCAGCATCATATGGTCAGATAGGCTGTGTGTGTAAACAAAGACACAAACATTCCCAGGCCTTCCCACATGCACAAGCAACTGTGCAAGCACATATGCACGCTTCCCACAAACACACACACAAAAAGGCAAAACAATCACCATGTTACACTGGTATGACTTCATATCATAAATGCGCATATTTAAAAATGGACCATAATTATATGAATTTAACAACGAACTAAATGTAAAAATGGTATAAAGTGAAATGAAGCTGTATAGTAATGTATGTGCATCCCTGTGCAACAGTAACACAAACCCTGGTAATGCCCCTTTCCACCGCTCTTACTGGTAGCTGTTAAATAAACAGATTTGAATAAATAATAAGACAAATGCCTTCTAAAATCAATATGTCACTGCTAACTACTGCTTATTAGTGGCATAACTGATTTGTCCATGAATTTTGAAACTCCCATGCAGTTAGCATTAACAGTGGTTCATTTTCAGAGTTTATTATGATCATTAATACATAATTACATTTTACAGTAACTGGGTTCATTTGTACACACAAAGTTTTTAAACTGCTAAATTCTCATAACTTCATTGGTCATTTGTCCACTTTTTGTGCATTAGTGTATTTTTAAATGAAGTTTCAATAATCCCTCCTAGAAGATTTCTGGTGGTTTTGCCTGATAGAATTGAGCATCTATTAAGTTTTTATTAATCAGAACCTAAAAAAAAGGAAACTCTCAACCAGAAGAAGGTAAAATGGACAATTTCTATGTTATTATAAGAGCCGTTGATAATATGTGATTACTCTGTGACTCCTGTTGAGTGTTTGTTGATTGCTTGTTTATTTGTCAATTACCAGGCAGCCACATGGACACAGGCATTCATTTGTCATGATTGTATCTGAACAATAAACTATTCACAGGTCGAAGAACCATCTGATATGGAGTAGAAAAAAAGGCATACACTATTGATATGTGAATCAATCTCAGCAACAGCTGGTGAATGTTATAATAATTTACACCTGAAATTAGAAAACCTACATTTGCTGTAATGCAGTAGGAGTAAGTAAGGAGTAAGGAGTTGTTAGCTTGAAGTCATAATTGTAGATTATTTGTCGAGCCTTTGTCATTCTTTTCTGGCAAGGTTTATTTTCTGATAGCATCTTTGAAGCTTCCTCATTTGTTCCACAACAAAATAATGTTTTTCAGCTATTAAATGAGCAACAAAGGCCACTTTGCTATTCCCCAAATGACAAAAAATTGCAAGTGCAAAAATTCATATTTATATTGCTGTTTGCATTTTGCAATGCTGATCATATTTAAACAGGGCTTTGAACAATCTGCACTTTTTTCCCTGTCAAATAACTTTGGAGCATTGTGTTGGATCATGCGAAACTAAAACCCCATCCTATGATTGTGTGCTGTCGACTTGGGTTGAGGTGCTTTACAAAATAAACTAGCTCCTTTTGGCTGCATTAGGAGACAG
Source organism: Gadopsis marmoratus (assembly GCA_036023855.1). Classification (NCBI taxonomy): domain Eukaryota; kingdom Metazoa; phylum Chordata; class Actinopteri; order Centrarchiformes; family Percichthyidae; genus Gadopsis; species Gadopsis marmoratus. The sequence goes on from JAVQJF010060687.1 coordinate 9,046, forward strand.
AAGCTGTGCTGACTTGCACACCTTTGAAGAGAATTCTACATTTGTATGGCTGAATCGATACAATTAAAATTGCCTTTTGCGTTAAGCAGTTTGCCTTCCACCTCAAAGTGGGGACCTCAGCAAAGTTGTTGTTTTCTCAGTCTACACCATTTACCTCAATTCTATCATCACTGACAACCTGCTTGCAAACTTCAAGGCCAAGTGTGCATAAAACAAATCATTCCTGGGTGTCAGCAGATAATGTGGGGTAGTGATGCAAATCTGTTTACCACTTTTCTTCCAATACATTAAAGGTGCTTTTGTGTTGTGCGCTTTGACGGCATGTCATAGAGCAAAGAATATGTGTGTGTGTGATGTGTGCGTGCTTGTGTGAGAGAGACAGTGAGGAGTGATTAAATGTGAGCTTGTTTATATGAATTTGCTTTAAGTGTGAGCAGGTGGATTTTGAGGAAGCATCTGCTTCCATTTTAAATGGTTTTGATGTTTAGTGAAGTGAATATGGGGACTAATTATGATTAGTCTTAATATTGTGTGTCTAGCACTACAGAATAACAACAATGTCATTACCCTTTTGATTCCATGACTTGCTCTCTACTTCCAGAGTAGGTGGATCTTTTTAATTTAGTCTCAGATGTAAGTTCAGTCAACACAGGAAAGTTGTAATAAAGCTTTTCTTTAGGTGCAGCAGCATCTCTTGCTGACACTATTTATCTTACAGAGCCTTAGTTCACCCTCATGTTCAGCAGCCCGCTCTTTAATTATGATTAGGCTGTTCACACTTCTCACCCTCCTCATCGCTCAATTACAGCACACTATTGATTTGTTCCTGGAGAAACCATCAAGGATGCACAGCCAGGAAATTTCTGATATGCTCTCTAATATGATAAATGTGTTTTAATCCAATGTTACATTAAAACGCCATCTTACACTGCTATTAGTCACTAAATTAATGATGAGAATTAAGTAGTTTGGCAGTTGGAACTAGACTGGCCCTTGATCCCCTGTTGTTGGTCATTTTGTTCTAAAAGTTTGCCCTCATATCTAATGAACTAATTTCTTTAAATGGAACTTATGAGAAAACAACAATTTATCATCACCCATAACAGAGGCTTGTTTGGGATCTTTTGTTCCTTTTAAGTTTAAACATCCTCCCTGAGGTACACGTACAGTATAAATAAGATCCTAGAGTGCACTACAATTAATAGCAGTCAGTTGGTTATAGATAGTATCTGCAGTGGCACCTTAACTTGAGTGCATCATATAGACAGAGTACACAGGCTTACAGGCTATAGCCCGGCCACAGAAAGAGAGCATGTGGCAGTGTCAGCAGCCTAGTGCGGCATGGCCAGGTTTCCTGGGGCGAGGGCTGTGCTGTGCTCCATACGGAGGGCCTGTGCTGGGAGCCCGGGGGCCATGCAGTCCCAGGTCAGCAGATGGGCCTGTGATTATTATTTCCAGGCCTGTCTTACCTGACCACTTCCTCACTCCGTGAACAGCTGTTTCACTCGCTTCACTGAGACGCTACATGAACAGCCATTTTTCTTCTGTTCTTTACTTTGTACATAGTATAAATCTTTACTGTGACCCTGCTCTGGGCTCCATCCACCTGTGTCTTACCTCGGGCAAAAGCTCCCCTGGAGGATTGTTTTTCCTTTTTTTCTCGGTCTTTACCAACCCAGGAAAAAAGCCTATTAGGATTGTTGTCCAGACAATGGAACAGAAGAGTAAACTAATCTTAATTTTACCACCAAAGTCTTCTATCTGTTTGTGGCTTTGGCACAGTGTTGCAAAAAGAAACAAGAGGTTTTTTAGTGACATCCCATTATCTACAACTGCACCCATTACTTTTTCTACTGTTTGGTTTCAATACTGAACATTTATGGCGACAGTCGTGAGGATTGTTGCGAGTTTATATAGAAGCTATTAACTGGTTTTCTCTTGACAATGTGAAATAGATGTGTCATTATAATCTTTCAGAATAAGGTTGATGTATCGCAAGTTGTAAGATCATGCCATTTCTCTTAGACTTTGTCAGGTTTAGCAATCACATATTGCAGACTATGGTGCTTTTGGATGAATACCCTCTTTAGTCAACCAATTCATCACACTGCAGGGAATATTGTTCTACAGCACCTGGTGTTCAGACTATTTCTGTGTTCTAAACACTGTTGGTACAAACCATTTGTTCTCCATCCAACAATGCTTGCAAAGCCTCATTACTGCTCCATTATTCTTTGAAGATTTTGCACCCATCTTAAATATCATTGTAATAGAACAAATTATTACTTCTTTTCAATTTGCATTGTGTTTGGAAGTCTAAAAAGGGTAATTCACTTTCACCATTATTTAACATTATTTCTGACTGGATACTGAACGGAGCAGTAATAATCCATGTTAGGGACAGCTACAGTTCTAAAAGATCCCAACCTTGAAATAGCCTTTTATGAAGTATTTTGTGAACTTTTTGAGCAGAGTGTAATATTGGACATGCTTTGGTTCAATATACCAACAGACACCAACAGCCTTTGGTCTGAGAGAATAACATCAAAAGTAATATCTTCATTGCTCTGCGATCCAAGAGAGAACTTTTTTTTTTCCAGAGAACAAATGGTTTTAGTAAGTAGTTTAACAGCAACAAAAACAAACTGGAGGGAAACATTTAACCAGGAACACAAAGAGAACTGCTGAAGCAGTTTTAAGCCCCTCAAAGCATTCAACATAGATTCAAGCGCTGAATGAGAGAGCAGAATGTGGCTTATTTATTGATGAAAATGAAATAGCTGAGAAAGGGAATTTCTTTGAAATGCACAACATAAAATAATAGATTCTCTCAACTGTATAAACTCTAAATCCAAAGAGATTGGAGGAGGAGGCAGAGCATACTTTGACTATACTAACTCTGCCTGCACTGTGATGAAAGAAAAAAATTGCTCCTTGTTAGAAAGATAGGGAGTACACCTGTAAGGTCAGGTGGCGGGCTTTCAGCATAAGGCTCGAGCCACTGAGCTGTTGATCAGACACCCCTTTTCACACAGCTGGTACATTTAGATTCCCAGCCCCTCCCTCAAATCCCACAGTGTGCTCTCAAGGAAATGTGTGGAAATGAATTATGGAAATTTCTGATGGGAAACTTGGTGCATTAGTGTTTCATTTAGCTTGCTCGTATCCTGAAGCACTGCTCCAACCTACGAGGGACAGAGCTGGAAATATAACTCTCAGCGGCAGGGAAGCCCACAGGGGAGCGTCTCCCAGTCAGGGCACGGGCCAGTCGATTTATCTGCCAGTGGCCTGGGCCTGTCTGATACAAGCTCTCTCACAGGTGGATTTATCACCGTTGCCTGGGGCTGCAGGCCTACAAACTCAATACAGGCCTCTATTTTTTGTACTGGCTAAGCACAGCAACCTCTGCTAACTCTCCTCAACCTCTGAAACTCAGGGTGCACTCCTCTAGACATGTTTTATTTGTGTCAGTGTTCCATTTTGAAGGTAGTTCAAAACTTAATAGTGGAGAAATATTTGTTTATTGTGCTTATATATCTTTTAGACTGCAAAAGTGTTTGATTTGCAAATACATTTTACAGATTTGCCTTTAATCAATTAGGAATTTCTGGCCAGTCAGTGACATCCCCTGGTAATACTACATAGTAGAGATTCCTCCCTCATCATAGTTACATAAAACCATCTTTAATTGTAAAATGGATGTACTTTGAATGTTCTTTTCTTTGTACCTTTATTTTGGGCAGTTCATGGGGATGTTGTAGTTCATGATTGGAACGTTAACTCCTAGGGCACCAGGGTGCCCCTCTTTGCATTTTTATCCATTTAATTGTTAAGTAAACTTTTTTATGAAGCAATTCTTAAGTTAAACTTTAGAGATTCCCCTGGCACAATTGCTGTTACCATACCATTAAAAAGCCATCCCATTGGATTTGATTTGGTTGATATATTCCCTTATTACAATGTTGAAACCATTATTCCTGCTGGTCAAACTACACATGCATGTAACTGAATAACCTGAGCACGCACAGTCGCGTCTTTTCGTAATAGATCTACACTCATAAAGTGTTGTGCACACTATAAGCCACTAGAGGGAATAACACTCTACGCTGAAGGTCAAGCACTTTTTAGGTAGGTCATTTTTAGTTTCTTGGTTTTAGAGACTAATAGCTTTTCGATTGTTCTTTGAGTTTATAATTGTATTGATTCCGCTTGTGTATTTTTAATTAATATTTATTTATTTTCCACTAAATGAATTACAATAAAATGACCAACCCTTGTGAATTTCCTATCATGACAACTGAACAAATGAGAAATAAATGAGGACAATTAAAGCATTCCTTATATTATTGAATAGGGGAAAAAAAATGTTAACTACAAAAACAAAGCTATAAAAGCCTGTTTCACCAAAACTGCTACTATCTGCAGGCTGTCATGAGACAAGTTCACTGCATGTTTTCTAGTTCCAAAGAAATGACAGAAAACGGCACAAATACAGGCTGTATCAGCAGCAAACATTATTTATTTTGCCTAAACTAATCTTTAATGGGAGACCATTTACATATAGCAATATGTTACATATCAACGTGTTTGTACCATGACCCAACTGCAGCCTGTTGCACATGTCATGACATTAGACAATAAACAAGCTTGTGCTGTCTGCTGCTTGCAGATCTCAGTGGATCAAGAAAGACGTGTAACAATATCTTTATGATTTTAGTCATAAATGTATAATTTCTCGTCCATCTGTTTCTGTCCATACTACCTGAAACTTTATTAACCACTCACTGAAGCACAGACGGTTATTACACCTGAATTTTACTACTTTAAGTAAGGCATACACATACATGCATTTTCACATTAGTAGCTTAGAAATATGAGAATTTACAGCAAAGACACAATGTCCTTAGTTACTGAGGAAAGCCTGCAAGTTTGAAGTGAAGACGCCTCACAACTTTGACGCCTCACAACTTTTTCAGCAAGCATTACCATATACCACTGAGGGCCCAGTTGTGCCCCTTATGTAAGTGGAATAGAAGAGAGGAGAGAATGAATTTGCTTCAGGTGTGAGTTTTCCCTGAGAGGTTTGGAAATTTAAGACTACATAGACGGTGTGTGTCTGTGTGTGTGTGTGTGTGAGCGCGAGAAAGGCCAGTGTGCACAGACCACTTTGAGGCATCACTAATGCAGGTGATTTTCAACAAGAGTGACACCAGACAAAAACAGAATTGACAGAAAGGCAGTTTTCTTTAGAAATGCTCTCCCAAGAAAAATGACTTTCTGTCCCTTACAATTGTCTATACTTTTTTCATTTGTCATTTTATCATTGTGTGTGTTGCTGTGGTCAAACAAGTCAATGAATTGTAATCTGACAACACTGTGAACATTGATACAGTAATTTGTATTGCAAAATCTAATTATGGCTTCTAAGAATTTACTGCTAATGTCACAGTGTATTATTGTCTCCTACTAAGATCAATAATTGCTAAAATATCCATGTCATCACTGGATGCAGTGCACAACAGCTTCAGCATTGTACAATTCACCATTTTACCATTTACATTTTTAATTAACTGATGTCATAAAAGTATTTGGCTAAAATTGTTAGCTGATCAGCTGGCTGGCTTGCTAAATCAGCAGGTACATTTTGCATATCACTGCAGGGAAGGTTTGTTGAAAAGGCCCCTAAAACAAGGCAATGAACATTTTAGAAAGGTTTTACTGTGGTAAATGGGTGTCCTCACTTCTTATTCTGTAGTGTCCTCTGTAGGAACAAGGAGGTTCACCTCTTCTGAGCATTTCAATTCTTTCCTGCAGCATTACGATTATTTTATGGATACCTCATTGTTATATTATCACCAAGTGAGGGCAGGAGCTCTCTGTCTGCAGTAAAACCTCAAAGGTCAAAATTGATTGCTGTAGTGTTAAATAGACTGTATAACTAGTATAAAACTTTATGATCATGCCAGTTATTCATTTTCCCATATCAATGGCCGTCTTTAAAAAGGGACTGAGTCACAACCCTGACCTTACTTCTGCTAATACTCCATAGGTAAAAAGTGAATATATCATTTTATATCAGTTTTAGTTTCCTGAAACCTGAGAATTTGTGCTCACTGCAGCCTTTACAGAAACACTTAATTCTAAACATAAATGCACTGTCAGCCAGATTCTGGTAACAAATATCTGTTTTCAGAAACACATTGTAGCAGCCAACTGGTACCCATGTAGGAGGCAAACCCTTCGGCCAGCGGCAAGCTGGTCCCAGCCTGCTGGCAGCAGCAACAGCGTGCCCACTTCATGCTTGAGCCACACCTCCACTCACAGTCCGTCACGCCAGCCTGCAGTGCATACCTGGCAAACGCTGCAGCGGCTTGCCAAGGAAGATTTATACCTGGTGTTTGACCTACTTGAGTTTGCATCTATATTAGTGAAGGAAGGGGCTTGGTTGTGGGGGAGAGAAAGGTCACAGAGATCCCAGGTCTTCCTCTGATGCTTCAGGATGATGGAACTGGCTAATTTAATGAGCAACAGTTGTCCCCTTGGCCGCTACAGATGATGCAGTGTACTGCAGCTCAGCTCAAAGCTGTCTGGAAACATCGCCTTCACAGCACACATATCATCCCCTAACATGGGCAGGCTCTAATACTGTACAGGTGCAACGTGAATTCACTCCAAATTAGTTTCAAATTGAAATAAAACAGGAGAGTTGATTTTGAGTTATTTTTTTAAAATAGCATTTTATCAAATATATAAATATATACAAAAAAAGCTGTGTGTAACGTCTGCGTCTGATTTGATTGCTGTCAATTCTGTCAATATCACAGAATATCTTTTGTATCTGTGTCTACTAACACACTATGTACTTGATGTGATGCTTATGTTGAGTGAACTCTATTACATTGAAAATAATGTATATGACTTGTGTATCATTTTTTTTAATACATTTGCCTTTGATTCAACGTGACACATCTGATGGCTTTTTGATGTGGACTGGGATTTAGAATTAAATTTCAAAATTGAGTTTGTTGTGATGCTCACCCAAAGGAGGAAAGAGTAGAAATTCCATCAGCTGATGAAAGTTCATGGTGCCAAACATTCTGGCCCTTTCTTTCTCGTAGCATTTACTCCTTTAGAAATGTACTGGATTTCATTATTTTAGAAATAATTACTTTCCCATATGCTCCTCTTGGATGAATGTGTTTTTTAATATAGAAATAGATTTCACATGTACACTCGTCATACCAGGATATATGTTATCTAAGATAAAAGCTGCATGCAGCTGCTGGTTCAGAGTCTTGGCTGCTTTTTTGTTGCAATTCAAGCCAAATCTATGATTAACTAAAATGTTAAATGAAAATGTTTAAAAATTGAGCAATTATTTTCTTTTAACTTCAGATAAATGCTTAAGGATGTGTAGTGATGAGTTCAGACCCTGTTATTCTCTGAACACTTTGTAAGCCACGCAAAGTTAGGAAGGTATCCTCATCTCCATACAGATGCTCACAGCTTTCTATCAGTTATATATCTGTCAGTCAAAGTCACGCAAAAAGAAGCTCTGATGTTTTTTTCTAGACTAAAATGAGAGCAACAAATCCCTCCATGCTTGGCAGCAAGATTGGAATTCTCTCAATCTAGAAAAAACTGTTTTAATCACCAAACAAAATAGTCATTTTAAGAGAAATAATACATAGTGAAATAATATCACAATTTAGAAGTTGTGTTTGTGTTTTTGAATACAACTTCAACAACTGTCAAGTCAAAAGTTAAAGCATTACAGTAAACAAGTTAAAAGACATTATATATTTGTCGTAGTGAATTTATTTTACCTGCAACTTTGTCTTAATTTTAAAGTGTTTGCTTTCTCTCCTGTATATTACATTAATCCTCACTGAGAAGTTCATGGCATAGATTATGTTTCAAATAGTTTTAGCTGCCACAACAACAGCACTTTTTCTTTCAATAGCAACATTAAAACACTACAGGTAAGTCACCTGGCACTAAACCTAAAATAATTTGATGTCTGTGGAATGAGACGCAAGAGAAATGTGTTGGTGCGCTGGGAAATTTGCATGATAGAATAACCTTCCTTGTGTTTGGTAGGGAAAAAAAGAGCTAATGTATTCAGTGTATTTGTGGTCATGCTCTTCAGTTTTTTATCACCTAGAGACTAGCATTAAATCACCTCACTGGGGGAATGAGTCGCAGGAAAGGGAAAAAAATGAAGCAGTTTCTGGATCTAATGAATTCCTGGGAGAATAAACACGCCTTTGAATAAAGCCCTAATCACGAATTAAGTGGTTGTTGCCATCATACCTTTGTAGAACATACCCACAGACATGGACCTGTGAATGTGTGTGTTCAAATTATTTCCTCAGCTCCTGCAACAATGAAAAAAAGATAACAGCTAAGCTACCCGGTCCTCAGCCAGTCCGTGTTTTAAGATAGGGTAGGGCTCATTTCCAAACTAATCCCTTGTTTCAATCCTCGCTTCATTTGCTCTGTGCAGGACGCAGCTTCAAGGGTCAAACTGAAATAACAGAGAAGCTGTCCATGCCGAATGAAGGTCACCTCTGGCTCTCTCTCTTTGTAGTAAGCTTTGTGATGTAGCATTATGATAAATTACCTGATGCAGTATGCAGTATGAAAATATACCAGTCACAAAGGGACTCACGACAAACCGCCTGTTCATAAGCAAGTTTTTTCTGTACCAATATTGGCCCACAGAGTTGCCACATTGAACAAGGTGGAGCAACCAGTAGAACAAAGACTGGGGTAAGTTTTTCCCAGTGAATAATCCCACTGAGCCTTCTTTGAAGGAGTTCTTACACCAGGAAGGTGGATAGGGCAGATTTTAATCAATACAGGAAAACAAGGAGCTCAGGGGACGTGAGGAGCCTACCATTCAGGATGAAGATTAAACACCTCTGTCTAAAACACACTCAGCTCATGTCAGAAAGCCCGGGTAACTTCAAATCCATCTATCAAAATGGTATCAAACTGTGTTTTTCTAACAAAGCAATGTTATATGACATGTATTCTCCCCTACAGCTGTAGGTGAGCAAGTGGATCATAAATCATAGCAGACAAAGCTCAGCTTGACCTCTAAACGGTTGTATATCAGGCTATTCTGATTCAGTGTGGATGTCTTTTGGCCTCAATAGGTATACTTACTTTATTTGAGCTTTGAACAATGCAGACTTAATCCCAGAGGGCTGATTCTGAATAACAAACAATCTCTGGTTTTCTCCAACGGCTCTTGCTGTACTTTTCCCGTTCCCATTCAAAAGTGAGAGTTTGCGGCACCATTTCTCAAGTCCTGCAGTGTACATAATACTTATTTTTTTGCATTTAAATGAGCTCATGATTGATTAACAATAAACGAAGCCTTCAATGCAATATTTGGTGTCCACATAGAAAGCTCTGAGTTATGCTCAACGTGCTAAAATAGACACAGTGGATACATTAATCAGACTGAAAAAAACAGCATTATAAAGGAATGTAAGGCTATCTCTGGTGCAGTGATGGAGGTCGCTGTTTTGAGGGACTTTTCTCAAGATCAGTGTTTTTCTTTTGTGTTAATTACACACTCCCAGTCATGTTGGCTGTGAGGCTGGATTTGCTGTGAAATAATGTTTTTGATTAAAAGATCCAGCACTCATGAGAAGGCCTGTGTGATGAAGTCTCGCTCAGTCGGGGGACCCCCCCCCCTTTCACCTCTTTCCCCAGACAAGAGGAGAACAAGGAGAGAACACGGTTGCCTGAAGTGAGCAGCCTCGCCACTTTGACTCATTTAAGAAGATGAAAGACAGTTGCGGTAATATTTTGAAGCGGTGGCCACCACAGATCAGCAGCATAAGGGAGTTTCAGAGAGGAGTTTGAGTGTGTTCTATGAGATACACTGTATAAGAGCGTGCTGGCTAGAGCATGAAACGCAGCACAATAAGAGAAGCAAATGCTGTCATAGTCTTAGGCTGAGAAGACTCGGGCCTCTTCTCAGAACTGCGGGTCACAGTCAGAGGGCCCGGCTGAATAATTGATCAATGAATGTGCAGTGAAAACAGAAACACAGCTTAGCACTATATTTCCCCTCTCCCCTTGTAATGTGCATTGAATCCCACAGATCCATCAGCTACATGCAAAGCTCCGCTGAGCTGAAAGGCCTCCAAGTTCACTTCAATTATTCAGCATCCCTCCAAGATTCTGAATTATTGAGCTAAAAGTATGTTCCATATACACTCATGCTTGCTGTAGACAGTGCCCACTCCGTAGCTGCGTGGGAGATCTGTGTTTGTGTGAAACAGCGGGCAGACAGGAACTATTAAAGCTGTGAACAGTCACAACTAAATTGCCTAAACCTGTAATGCCACATTTGCTGGCTGAATTAAGGAATGGTGAAATCAAGAAGGCTCTTTGCAGTGTCAGCTATTACACTTTAATGGGGAGACGAGGCATGTGGAAGCACCCTACCTTCCAATGTATTTCATTAAGTAAGCAGTATCCAGAGTGGTAAATTCACAAGTATACTATTAATTGTTTGCTCCACACCATGGCAAAGTTCTGGGCTCATGAGTCAGTATTCTCTTCGGGGGTGTGAGTGAAGTTGTTTAGTTTTAGCTGCCATCTGCTGACAGCTTGCACAGCCAGCTTCGGTCCAATCACGCTCTCTGATGGTATGAATTGTGCCCAGGCCTCTGATGAAGAGTTGGGGTTCGCTTTTCTTGGCTTGAGCGGAGGAGGAAACAGATGATACAATTAATTATCAATAAGTCCCTCAGTAAATCAAAGCCATTTTGGCAGCCTATGACAAAAAACCCACTGAACTGCCTGCGAGTCTTCGCCATCTCTTCATTGCCCATTCTCAACAACTGCTCTCTGGCCGCCTGCCTCCAGTACAATCCACAAGGTGTTTGAATAGATTGTTCAAATATTTTTACTGTTGATTCTTTCTCTCTTGTTTTGAATATGAAGGCAGTTTTCTCTTTGGAAGAGTGGAGAACTACTTGACTGAGTGCATTCAACTCTCCTGCCCATCACGCAGGCTCTAATGAGCATTGGCTGTGGCAGAGGCAAGGAGGCAGGGAGGCTGATAGTAGCTCATTATCTCCCTGCCCATGCTGGCCTGTTTGTGGTGAGCCTCTTCTTTTCTTATTGTAAGGTAAACATTTACCCAGTGGAGACATGCCTTGACCATTAGGCGCTAGGGAGCTGTGGTAATGGAAAGAGGGTCCACTGGAGTTCTGCCCACCGCGCTCCATAACAGAATAACTCACTCACGCTCACTTTGGCATGAACTTTTTTATTGGAATTTACAACTGTCTGGGGAGTACTCCTCTGCAGAGGTTGAACTATGGCTTTGGCCTTACAAAGCAAAGGCCATTAAGCAGGGTTTTTACAAGCCCAAGAAAGCTAGATGGACTTCATGGACAAGCCATGAATTTTAAAACTGCCAAGGATAATGTGTTCCCAATGTTGTTAAACACAAAGTAGCATCCACCTTTGCCACAGTAGTGTTGGTGGTCATTAGTAATGATATTATGGTCCTTTTATTGTGAAACAGACCCCGTGAGTATGTTTCATGAGCACAGCCCTGATGAAAGTAGACACAGAAGACAACAGCGAGGTGACAAAAAAATGGCTCCGTTGTACGTGTACGTATTTGTGTTGATAGGTATCATTGTTTCTCCTGTGGTTTAAGACCATATGAGCGTGCCGCTAACTGGTGAGCAAGTGACCATTTTATAGGCGAAGATTGTGTTTTCATCAGCTCCCCTGCTGTGTGTTGGAAAAGCAACACATGTGATAGTGATGGAGTGTGTGCAGTCCTTCATCCTTATATTGGGGACTCTAGGGGAGGAGTGGGGTGAGCTCTCTAGGGTAAGAGAGGCTCATTAGGCAGCCGCTGCCTCCCCATAACCCAGCTGGGTCTGAGTGCCAGCAGACTGGGCAGGCATCTCTCTCTTCATCTCTCTCCCTCTTTATCCATCCGCATTACACACACTGAGCTGTCTTGTTTTTCAGATTCACAACTGATTGTGCGATCATATTAGATTATACTGACTTGGTCATTTACGTGTAAATATATGTGTATAATGGACAGCACAAGTCATCTTTAAATGATTAGGTAGTGAGGAGGGGAGGAAAAGTATTATAATAATATAATAATATTCTACTTCTCCTGGAAATGTGGCAGGTGCAGCCCTGTCTCTGAACACTCAAGTTGAATTCATTATCTATTTTCGTAAGATACCCAAATACTACTATTTTTATTATTACGCATAAAATTTAATGTTTAGACCCTGGTTTGAGTTCTTTTTGCTTCAAATCTCATGCACCATTAGGAGGCAGTCACTTCCAGGGCAAGCGTAAGGAATGGTTTCTCAAAGAGCTTCTCAAGAAACCACTGGTCACGTGCTTGTTAGTGTTCTGATGAGCCACTTTAATTGCCTCCCTTCATGTTCTGGTAATTATACACTCTATTAGCAGCCTCTTTGTGTCTGTTGCCTTAAAGCTAATATGTTATTATTGATTTCCTTGCAATTACAGCTTGAGTGTACAGTTGTTCTGGACTTCTTTGCACTGAGTGAATTATATTACTAATACTGTGATGTTTGTGATCTGGTAGACTGTCCTTCATCCAGAAGGTCTGAGTTCACGCCCCCATGACAGAATACATCCATCCTTTTGAAGTGTCCTTGAGCAAACATGTAAATCTCTACCAACCCTGGCCCCGCTGTTCCGTTGCTGACCCTGTACCTTGACCACTCTGCAGGGGGGTAGGCAAGCAAACAGATGAACTTCCCATATCACAAGACAATAGAGTTTAATTTTACTGAATAGATGTGAAAACAGTTAAAACACCATTATTTCATTGGAGCCTTCAAAGAAAAAAGAAAAAGCCTTACCAGGAATTATGCTTTATGCAGCAGTGGTAATGCTAGGGGGGTCTGCTCAAATTAGTGCTTTCCACTTTCCAAGGCTGTGGACAAGCTGGTCTTCAAATTTAGGCTGCTAAGCAGGAGAGTCAAATTGGAATTCCGATTCTATTAAGAAGTCATGCCCAGAAGCAAATAATGCCAAATGGGCCCAGTGCAATGGGAAAGAAGACCATTATAGAGCAAAAATATTAAAGGACTGCGGATCTATTTGCTGAAGATAAACTTAGCATATGTCTCCCAGTGCTGTCTGGCCAGGGCCTGCAACAATGAAGACGTTTCTTTTAGAACTTGATTAAAAAGACACGTTAAGATCAAAGTCAAACGGCTCCCGAGCGCTGCAGATGTGATGAAATCTTTTTTACCGCGAGAAAAAAAGAATATATTCCTTTGATAATGGCTGTGCAACATTAAACAATGCGTAGTCTGTTTCAGCAGTTTTATAATTAACAAGACACTGCAATGAAAATATGGCCAGTTGTATCTAAGTAGAATTTCATACCAGACACTATCTGGATATATTGCATTGTACTGTATGTTCAAGGGAGACACAGAGAAGCCATCATATTACCACCTGCAAGGAGATGTCCAAGCATCCCAATGCATCTATTATGTTCCTTATATGCAGCACTTGCCTGTCGATTTCTCATTTAAAGCTGTTTGGCTCCTGACAGTTCATCAGGTTCTCATCTCCGGGCCAGGGATGAGCCATCAGCAGACCACATCAACCATGGAGAGGCAATCACAGCTGGGCCTTTTTTAGTCATGGTGTGTTCTCCCAATGACAAGCCCACTGGCTGTGTGTTGGTTCTGGGTGCGTTTGTCTGCGTGCCTCCGCTGTGGAACTTCTCCGAGGTAGAGACAGGGGTGGGGACAGACGGCGAGTCAGACACATCAGGGTCATCATCTGTAACAGTAACCAAGCAGTGTATCACACCAGCCAACTACACTATCAGCCTGCGCCATGCTGAGAGATATACCTGAGGACTGTCATACTGTCCGCAAAGCAGCGCAGCCCCAGGTCCCCACAGATGGCTCATTCTGAGCAGACACAGACTGGTCTATCATTGCCTTGTCAGAGAGATATGCTACACCTACAGTTTACTGCGCCACAGATCTGGTCAGTCATGTAGAGAGCTGAAAAGATGCACAGGATGGCTAATCATGTGGCCTTTGACTGTGTGTGATGCAGGGAATGATCCATAGTGTCACATACAATTTTTCTGTAGGCTTTTTTTCTCCTCCAAATGCGTTTGCTATTTCCAGATAACTGTTATCATCTGAAAGCCATTCCATTTATGTTTATAACCTGTAGTGATAGTAGGAAGAAATACAATGGAGCTGTTAGGAAGGACTTAGGTTTCATGTTTTCTTCATAAAGGAAAGGTTTGGGACACGTTGAACTGACAATTCCAGTTGAGACGTGACAATGTGTTTGTGTGTGCATTTATTTGTACTGTACATGTCCCCAATGAAAAAGATATATGCCCACTGCTGTCTGAACTTGGAAGGCCAGGAAAAGATGCTCAAAAACATTTTTCACCAACTACACCATTAGACATACATAAATGTCAGAGCTACGTTAAAATGTCTTACATCCAAATAAACAAGTCTGTAAAACATTTCACTTTAATCGCTTTGATACTTTATCATCTACAGAAACTCGGATACATAATGTATATCAGTACATTCTGTGGAGAGGGAGTTTTTACTATTGCTATTACCACAAGGTTCATCATTTCTTTTCCCTGTATTAGAAGAGTTCTACTACAGCTGAGTCAAAGAGGGAGGCTGTAGCTGGCATACGTCTTTCTGCTGGCAGACCATTCTATCTGGGGCACCACAGGTGTAAAGGAATATTCTTCCAACTGGCTTATTCATGGCAACAGGGATATACGTTTGCAGGGTATCAAAGGTTTGTGTAAACAACTAAAGCCAAGTAAGATTTTAAGCAGTGTGGCTGATAGCCAGGCTACCCTGTGCATGTAAACACAGTTTTTATGTATTGGGTTGTCGTTTGTGACTTCACTGTGCTGTGCGGGTGTGTTCATTGTACATTACCTGGCACTATAAGATTTACCTGCTCAGGCAGAGGGAAGGGGCAGAGATGAGGGAGAAACACAATTTTTCCCTGCTGGCTCAAAACACCAATGTGACCCTAAAATGGGGGAAATCACATTTTGGGGTTATTATAATGGAAATGTACTGAACTGTCATTATCTGTAAAGTATTTGAATTACCTTGTATTTGGGGTTTCATGCAATTTGGGGTTTCAAATGAGAGGCTTCTTTCTGTGTACTAGAGTTCTGCAGGAAACATGAACATTAACTGAATTGTTATATGGAGTTGAAAATAATGGCAGTAACAGCATCGCTCAGTTCCTACATATTATAAATCAAATACTTTTAATCATATATTTTATTTTATACTAATACTAAAGATTCTAGACTTGCACAGTATTTCTCTTTTCTAAACAGAACATATAATGATGAATTTATAAAGCATTAGTGGTGCTATAATGTCATACACAAACAGTGTATTTTCTTGCAGATGATTCATTTGATGCTAAGGTGTTCTGGAGCTTGTCTGGCAGCACTTTATTATGACATTATTAGAAGCTTCCTTTATTTTGGCTCCTAACCTTTTCATACTTGCAGGGGCATTTAAATGGGACCTAACTAAATCATAATTTAATTGGTCGTCTGATGATTATATAGTCAGGTACCATGGACTCATTCTCATTACGTCTCCAATCTCGTAAAAGCTGCCAAAGATAACTGAGTAAACTTGGACACTAAATAGTATCATTTCCAAGCGGAGAGACAGTTCCAAACAGAGTTCCACTTTCAGAAGCCACCCATTACTTGTAGAGTGACTTCTTTGTGTAGCTACCTGGGCTCCGGGTTTATTTTTACCCTCCCTACGTCCCTCCTCATTCTTTAGCAGCTTCAGGAGATGGCGTTAGTTTGGCTTCATCTCTGACAAAAGATAAATGAGCTCTGGGTCTGTGGTGATCCACTATGGCTGCCAGGGGGTTCCAAAATAGCAAACTATTTTTCATATGGAGCGAAGTGATATGGAGTGCGATGCAGCAGGCGCTAACATTTACCATATCATAGTATGCGGGAATACATTTCATTCGTACTTTTTTCTTACTTTTACTTTCAACTTTGTGTTTATATTGGAGAGGTGAGAACAGAGGCAATTAAAATTGATCAAGTATGTGCAGAGAGCAAGCTTACATTGGGTTTTTTTTTTTTTACAGAGATCGTGGTTAAAAAAAAGAAAATCATCACTAAAGAAAAGATTTAAGTGATTATCTAGGTAGAAATGATTCAGCATTGTTTAAAGTAGTTTTAAATATACATGTCAAATACAAAAAGTCATTCTTTCCTCTGGTCTCAGCATCTCATGCTATTCTCTTTCTCCCACGCTTGTAACAATGTGTAGTAATTAGGGTGGATTTGCAGAGCAGCGCAGTTGCTTTGATAGAATCTCAAAATTGGTCATTAATCACCTTCTCACCACGAGGCAGAAAAACAACAGCGATGTGTTTTCACAGGAAAAAATGTCCTGTGTCAACAGGAGATCCACCAGCGCTCGCTATCAGCTGAAAGAAACTTTCCCATTTAAATGAGGAGCTACAGAGCTTCCAAGGCTCTTTGAAGAGATGTGCTTGGCACAAACAAGAGCGGCAGCCTCTCCTGTGTTTTTAACACCCGAAACATTGCTGACACCTGATGGGTGATCAAACACGAGCCATCTCTTCCTGAATCCTCGTGGGGGCTCATCTTTGTACTCCTCTCTCTACAGATAAACCTGCAGACCACGCTGCTGGGACACCCCTCCACTCAATATTTACGAAAGGCTCGATCACCTGACTGGATGCACTGTATTTGTAGAGGCGAATACGTTTGTTGGCTTTGCAGCATTTGCACTCTGACTACAAGCCTGTCAGTGCTATGGATATAAAGCCACCCACAAAGTCCCACTATAGATTTTTCCACCCCAATATTCTGAAGGGATGAGTTGCTGGCTAAATCACCTCTGGGTAGAAACAAGCCATGATGCCTCATGGGAACAGAGAGGGTTTGTGGGATAAACTCTTAGTGGTGCTCATAGAGAGGTCAAAGTTATTCCTGCTAGTGAGATTCAAGTTCTTCATGTCTCAGTCTCTCTTCTTAATGATCCATCCGTGGTGTGGTGCATGCATACTCGTTAGAGCTGTATTAGCATGAGTATTACAGGAGCAGGCGATCAGACGAAGTGAGACTGGCCACACAGGAGATGTGCTCTGTGAGAACCTTTCCTTGTCACTGAGGTGAGATGATTTATGATTTATTTTCCAATAACTCCCAGTCTGCTCTGTGCACTGGGCCCTCCTGTCAACAAACGCGAGGCACGGCTATCCCCCTACACCTTCCCTCCCACATCCACATTAGAAGCTTCTCCAGTCTTTCCTTCCTCTGTTGAGCCAAATTGGGAAGGGCTTCCACAGTTATTAATACAGCTTATTTGTACACGTGCATGTCTGGTAATTGGAACAAGGGAAGGGATGGTGGCGAGATTAAAAAGCCATGAATGACAGAGATCCAGTGGTGTTGGATTCAGTTGGAGGCTGGCAGGCTCCACACACCTGGGCCTCCAGGCAGATGGTCAGGGTTGAGGGTTACATAACACCAGGCTTTGCCATATGTCTCCCAACCACCAGAACCTTTAGGAAGCCCATAGTTCGCCTCTGAATGCAGTCCATGTGAGACCACAGGGCAAATGTGTTCTGCTCACTGATCCCAGACCAGGTGTTGAGCGAGTTGCTTCTCTGTGCTTCTGTTGTGAACACTGGCAGCAAGACAGCTAATAATTGGATGGTGGTGTATAATAAAGGTAATGATCATGCACAGAATACAGTGCCAGGTCTTGTGTCCAGAGAACTATTGTATTGTTAATAGGCCTAGTGGTCTAGTAAACAGCTTCATTATATATTGCTACTACAGGATATAAAGTAGCTCAGGTCTGATAGCATAATTGTTTAGATGGAACACAAATTCATGGAAATTGATCTGGGCAGTAGTTCTGGTCTAGGCTAATTTCAGTTAATGTAAGTGCCTTTTGAACATTCAGTGTTTACAAAAGCAAAAAGAAAAGGCTTAAAGGTCTTTTTGAAAACAAACCTTAAGCAGTCTCCTGGCTTCTCCACGCTTTATTCTCAACTAATTATCCATGGTAGATTTCCTCATTGTGATACAACTGCTTGACAATGCAAGGCTTAAAAATACAAACTCAGAGGCAAGTGTACTATATCTCACACACAAGCACTCTCAGAGTGACATTTGAGACATTTTGGGATAGTTATAATGCAGAGATGAAGCATCCAGAGGAGATTAGCAAGCTAAATGGGAAACAATGGCTGCTGCAGCGGGACAGGAGGATATGATTCTTCATTGTGTTAATCACAGCGGAACAGCCCTGTCGTCTTCACCAAACAATGCCATGGTGATGCTAATGGTACTGCCAACCATGACTAAGAGTGCTTTCCAAATGATTGATAGCCAGAATTATATCAAGGTGACTTTCAGTCAGCTCCATCAGTTTGTTTAGTTTGATCGATAATAACCAACGCATCTTAACATAGACATGCCTGCCACACAAACTCATTCATCAGCTTGTAGTCATTATCTTGCTCTTTAATTTTAGTTTAACAGAGAGAAATATTTCACCCTTGTCTGTCAGAGGCATGTAACACATCTGTGAGAGCCATATAAAATAACAATATGCGCTCTGCATACATTAGACATCAGTGCAACTTTTAGAAACCTATTTTTTTATTTGGTGGTTGAATCTACAGGAATACTCTTTGTAATTGTTTTTGGGGCATTTCTGCTTTGTTATTTGGTAGTGACAGTAGAGCGAGACAGGGACATGCAGCAAACGGCCTGGGCATGGATTCAAACCCGGGACGCTGCGGTGAGGACTCAGGCTTGATACGTGGTACGCGCTCAGTAATACTCTTTAACACTATGTCATGAGTATTCCCAGCCCGATGTCTAAAGAGTGACACTGGAGCTGGTCACATCCACTCTTAATGTGGATGTATGAGCAGGTCAGGCCAGCTGCAGAGACGACAGCAAAGTCTCTGTCCACTTGGCCCACTGCCCCTGCCTGTGCATACAGCGCAGTGTGCCCACAGGCTACAACAACAACACACAAAGAGTGCCCCATGTGCTACATCACAAATGAAAGATCAAACATCAATGTTCACCATAGGCTCTCAGAGCAAGCTGTTAATCACAGTGAGTTTAATGTGTTCCAGTTGAGAGATCACCCACAGAGTACTGTGTGTTTTCAGTAAAGAGTTTTTGTTGTTTTTTTTAAAACATGTCGCCACATAATACTGCACACACTTTTGCGCTGCCACAGAATTGGATGAAATGGCATATAATTGCTTTCTTTTATGTTGTGTGATTCTCCCCTGCACAGTGTACATTTCGGTTAATAAAAAAAAGTCCCAGTGCACTTACACTGCAAAATATAGAAATATTGTATTACATTTTCAAGAAAAGAGCGTGTATTAGTGCAAATACCTAATGCCTCTCATCACCCTGGGTCGAGCCGGAGCATTCGCCAAGATGCCCACAAGGGAGAGTTCAAATATCAAATTTGAAAAGACAGGGCAAATCCCAGAACGTGGCAACAAATAGCCCAATGGCAGTGACTCACCTCTTTGAGAGGCTTATGCAAACCCAGGGGGAAGGTGATGGATTTTTTCCCTTACCTACAGTGAGCGGAGCAGATGCTGGAGAAAGATTCTGGACGTCACGAGAAGTAAAATATGAGTGCGGGTGTGTGTGTGTGTAGGTGTGTGTGTGTGTGTGTTCATGAAACACTAGTTCACAGAGTTCTGGAGTTTCAATAACTTCTGAAATACTTAGAGGGTAAAAAAGGATGAGACGAAGAGATTAGAGATTACACACCATCATGGCATGAGGAGCTTCTCCCCAGGAAGCCTCAGATCACTCAAGTTGTATTTATTGACACATTGGAGACAAAAGGAATGCACCTGCATGTAGATGAAATGAACAGCATTTTATACTTAAGTTGCCCTGGTGAAAGATGATTTTGATCTTGGCATTTTACAAAAGAAAAACTATGGATATATCAATCACATACTACAATTACAATCTGCGAACTTCAATTTCAGCCTTTCGCAAATAAGCACATCAATTTAAAATGTGTTTTTCTCTAATCAAATAATGATTTTTCTGTTAAAACTAAGACATGCTTTGCATGGAATAATGGTCTGTTTAATAATTTCTTATTAGTGCCAATAATGCTGGTAAATTTTACATGATCACCTGTGAATATTCCTAATTTAAATATATTGTAATGTGCTGATTTACTCATTGTGAATGCATTACAAAAATGGTTTGTGCCGTGGTGCGCATGCTGAAGTGAGCTTGATTAACTCACTCAGTCCTGTGTGCGTTCTTTGCGTTCTTCTCGTAAAAACCACTTAACTTTTCTATTCATACCTAACAATTTTTCAGCAATGTTAATGCAGGCATTGTTTATTTTGAAAAGGTCATTAGAGTTGTGAAGAGAAGCGGGCTGTGTAGAAATGATTTGATTGAGGTAGTGGAGGTAGCTCTGGCACAGTGAGTTATGGACACCCAACAGAGAGGAGCCTCTTCATTAGTGGAGTGATTAAAATTGATGGGTACCTATGGAGCTCCAGCTCCCCTGAACTCCCTGGAGCATAGCTCTCATTCTGCGCTCATTTATTTGGGACTTTGTGTTGATCAATAAAAGGTGCCGGCTGCTCACTATGGGGTCTGGCTGGGGGAAAAAAAACCCCACCTAGGAAAAAGAGAAGAGACTTGTTTTGTTGTTGAAGACAAACATTACTGTGAACAATTCAGGCTTTAGAAAACCTTGGGGAAAAACGACAGCTTTGGCTGTTGTCTCTGTAATTTTCTTTACAGGCTGTCTATTTTAGTCTTGGTGAATTTTAGACTGACATTTAGAAACACACACTGTCTCAAAAACATAGTTTAAATAACTCAAAGTTTGGTTACCTAAAGGAACATGTTTTAAAGAGAATGAAGACACTGTGATTCATTCATGAAGCTTGTAAAGATGCAAACAAAAACATCTATACATATTGTATTGATAAGTAATAGTATGTCACTCAGTGTGACATCCTTACGATTGCTCTGTAATGATATGTTGGCATTGATAGTGTTCATCAAGGAGGTTGACAATGTTTGGATGTTATTTTAATGATCACAACTTGAAAATCACTGAAAGTTATTTTCAATTATTTTGGTCTATTGTGAAATTAATTTACTGAAGTAAATCAGTGCTCTTTCTAGATTACAGCAGCTTTGCACAGAAACATCATATTGATTTAAGGCATATTAATTAAAGTTTGTGCAGCCTTCGTGGAGAGAGCGATACACTTGAAACCATAGTCACTAAAAGGAACAGGAATTAATATCTGTGTATTGGACCAGAGCCAGACAATGGGCTGAACAGAGTCCAGACTCTCTTTGTCTGTGTCCAGCTCTGCTCATTAGAGTGGCGCTGTGCAGCTCATGGCCCATCGCTCCCCACCGCTTTGCAGGGCCTTGCCCAAACAAACAGAGATGATGTGAATCACATGTCAGTTTATTGCAGGAAATAAGAGTTTCTACAGTTCTCAGGGTTTGCAACACAATATGCATGTGAGCTATGAGTACAGGAAAGCTTATTTATATGTATTGCAATTTCTTATCGGCACTGTGATCTTGTTGCATGTTCAAAACTAATATTGTAATATCATCAATTTCAGTTCTTGAAGGATTCATTTTGAGTGTTTCATTTAGTTCAAAATGTTGATGCTGACCTTATGAAATGGATCAGATAAAGACATGACCGATGTAAATAAAATACGGTTCCCTAGTCGCTGTCATTATAAAGGTGCAACAACATGTTAGAAACTTGCCAGAATCACATAATTGAAATTTGCACAAGCCTAAAATGAATGTTGGTGTATAAATGTCTCAAGTTAAAGTCAAGAAATTACGTGTATTTAAGGCTTTGTATTGCTTTACACGTAGAAGGATAATCCCAGTTAGTTATACACAATGAGGTATATAGATTAAATGTATCAGATTAGTACTCTTTATCAGCCACTATCCAGAGTTCTAACATCACAAAATCGGAAGAGGTTTTAATTGTAATTACTGTTGATATCACAGTCCACAACACATACTGTATGAATCATTATTTCAAGTGGTGCAAAGTAATGTACTGGATTAGCATTTCTGTGGTGAACTTGCACATACTCATTAGACCCCCAGTCTTGTAACCCTTAGTGCCCCAAACACACCCCAGGATTGGCCGTTCTATCGAGTACTTTTTATGTCATAAAATTCACTATTGCCTTTGCTAGTGACTCCTGTTTCTATAAAGCCAACAAAGGCTAGATTCAGACGAATATTACAACTTTAAAATATGTATTTGTATATATACCTGGCTTTACGAACAAAACTATATAATGGGCTAATGTACTTCTTGAACATGACATATAGTATTCGTATTGTTTTTAATCGATAAATCATTAACCTCAGTAGGTGTAGCAAAAATAAGATATTATTCCAGTTCCAGGTTTTCCTGGGAGTAAGTGACAATATAAGATGGCTACAACCTTTTCAGAACAACTTAATCTATCCTATGTAATTTGCTTTTCAACTCTCTTTCACCTGCAGCTGTATTTAAGTTTGCATGGCCTGGACCATCAAACTCCATGTACACTGAACAAATAATTACACCGAATTAAAGAAATACAGAATTATTATAATTGTTATTACAAATCTTTCAACTTTGGGGAAGGCATTGCTCAGATAAAAACATATCTGATAAATAAACTTGTGTCCTAGTGTCTATTAAAGTTAGTTTTGTGGTAACTATATTCCATCTGAAGTGATTTCAGCTTGGTCTTCTTTTTTGTGTGCCTGCCACCTTTGACTGTGCTTTATTACAACTAATGAGGCTATTGGGTAGTTTGTTTTAATGATTATTTTTTCACAGTGTGGGCTATGATAACAAGGAAGTTTAAGCATTTGAACTTCAAAACTTGGCAAAATTGTAAATTTTACATATAAATTTTACAGTTTCAGATCTGACCGCAAATGATGACATAAATATTTGCTGCTCAAAATCTAATGATATCTAAATTGTGAACAATCCATTTGAACAGAATTAAAATGACTTCTTTTGACTGGAGCCCTGTGATTTCTCTGTGTGGACATTTCACCCTGCCTAGCCCAGCGGATCCAGAGAGAGGCAGGCTTTGAGGAAAGTCTTTTTGTGTTAAAGCCTTTGAATATCTATTCTTTATGATCTCTATTCCCTCTGCTGAAGTTCAGAGTGTGCGTGAGCGGAGGAAGGGGAAGGGTGGAATCATAACACTGATGATGAGATGACACCGAACATACTTTGGAGAGCATTTTTGATTCTTTAACACATTTTCCTAAACTCAGACAAATATATCCAGAAGCTATCACTGTATTCCATAAGCTGGTTCGATGAATAATGGTTGTTATGACAGGGAGCAGTGTCAATCAGACATGATAGCTTGAAGAAGTAAAATAAACATGAAACAAGGAGAATAAAAAGGGAGTTATATAAAGCTCTCCTTGATGTTCAGCATCGTACCTCTTTACCCCTAGTGTGTCTGTTTTATAATGGCACAAAGTAGGGATAGGTTGGCGCTGTCTTTTTCATCTGTGCCTTTTGTTAGTATGTTGAGAGAGGGAGAGTGAGGAAGGAGGAAGGAGAGGAGGAGGATGGTGCTGGGGATTGGACCCAGTCCCTGCACACCCAATTAAAGGAATCTTCTGCTCAAAGACACAGTCTGGCAACATGTGTTCTGACATTTGTCTTCCTGAGTGTTGTGATTTACGGTACCATGGAGCTAAAGGCTAAATTAGCAGCCGCCCAGCATCAGATGCCGAGCAGTAATGTCGGATGGGCAAAGATTATCAGATAGGAGCAGGCAGGCAGTGGTGCTGCTGTCTTGTTTTCATCATCACATGCAACAGTAGGCTGGCGACCATAGTGCTTTGTTGAACGACGAGTAAAAATAATGTTTGCTTTATGTAAAATCTACAAATTAAATTCTGTGCGGGTTTATGTTAACAGCATGTTAATTGACACCAAATCAAGGAAAAAGCTAAATATATTTGAGCTGTACATAAAAATGTAATGTCTATTTGCTATATCTCCTATCTACCATGTTGTGGCTAAATATAACACATTTCTGGATTCATTGTAGTTATTGTGAGCTGTTTCTGTAATGGGCAGAGTGGACAGCATGGATGGACTGCCACTCTTCAGTTGTGTTAGGTGAACTTACTTGTGTGGCTACTGTCATATATAGTACATCCATGTATACAGATATGGGTCCATGGGAAATATCTTGTCCTGGATATGAGATTGTTTTCTATCCTCTGAACCTTTAAAACATAATCTCTAATCCAGATCCTCCTTCCCCAGACACTGCTTTGATCTCTTCCTGTGGGACCTGTTTGTGCCGCACAGGATTCTCTGATAAGCCTTAGAACCAGGCGGCAATTACACCACTAATTACACAAACACAAAGCCTTGACCTTGCACTTGATTTACCTGCCTCTGTGCTTCGCCTCAGAATTCAACTTCTGTAGACATCTTGCTCACAAACAAAAACAGACACAGTGAGACACAAACTTGTACGCACAAATTAAAAAATGCAAAAAAGACGGAACCCTCATGCTGAATGCACGGACAGTAGATTTGCTGTGGAGTTGCGGGATGTGCCATCCCAGCAGCCGGTGTGGAGGTGTGATCTCACAAGGTGAGTGGATGCTGGAGGAGAAGGCTGTCTTGCGGTCAGCAGGGAGGCAGCGAGCCTCAGGGAAAAGCTCTTAACTTCTGTCAGGCACAAATAACCACGCCATTTTTCACCTCCTGATTTTTAACTGAGAAAATCATTCCGGTCCCAAGTCATATGAACTCTACACACACGCCATGAGTCACTTCTAGCTCTGACAGGAAGGAGTTCACTGTAACCCGACAATCTTTATTTCTTTGTTGTTGCAGGACCCTTCTTTTTCACAGTTCATAGTGTTTTGGAATATTGGGCCTAATATACCCATCTTAAACTATAGACTATATGAATGCACTGCTGCATCTCTGGGCATGGACAAGTGCAGTGTGACAAGTCTGGCTGTCTTGATTTCATAAAATGCATATTTGCTATCAAGAATCAATGTAAATCTCAATCGTCATTGCAGCTTTTGATGTGCCATAGGCAGAACAGATGAGGCACCAGGAACACTCTTATTTCCTACATCTTTGCTAATAAGACCCTGAAAAGAACTAGCACATATTGTAGATTTAAATAGTGAATTACATTCAATCACATTAATGCACTCATTATTTAGTATGCAAAGGAATTCCTCTTTATACAGAATTATAGACATAATGTGTTAGCACTGAGACTGAGTGTGGACAGTGATTTACTGTGGTCAAGCTGCTGCTAGGTGGTGCTATTGGTAGCACTGTGTTTGAGGGAGAGAGTGAAGCAACACTGAAGGTTCATCTATATTTGCCAAAATCATAAAAGTGTAAATCAGTCTGGTAAGTAGCTATCCTGCAGTGTAATGTTTATATTCCAATGCATTATGTCTACATACTGTACATTTTACAGTCCTACCCATGGTTGCTGAAATAACAGGAATGATTTTTCAGCTTCCTACCAGTCCCAGGTCTGTGCTCCTGAGGCGCTGATTCTTAAAGTGAAAATATATAAGAGTGGGTGCCCCCGTGCTCGAGTATGTTGCCATACATCACATCATTTAACACTTTGAACTGTCAGAAATGTGTCACTCTGTCTCTCTCTTGATACCTTCATCTGTCAGAGTGAAATCATAAATACAATCATTTCTCCAATGTTGGCTCTTTATTCTGTCAACCGTTTCAAAATGTGACTGTGCCTCTTCATTTCCGAAGCATGAATAAGTGAAAGGCCATTAATATGTCTCTTTCATTACACTCTGGCACTCTGCACTGCGCGAGCATGCAAAGAAGTGTGTGTGTGTTTGCTGGGCTCGGGTTCTGATGTCCGATTTGTAAGGCAACAAAGATATGTCAACATGTCCGCATGAAGAAAAAAAAAGTGTCATTCTGAGAATTTATATTTGGTTCCTGCTGTTTCAACAGACAACAAGTGCAGTACAAGGAGATTAGTACATTTCAGAGTTCTATCTTCTTTAAATTATGAGCTACATTTCGCACTCATCTGAATTAGTTATGCTTTTGTAAACACAGCTGAACTTATCTTCTCTGACTGAAGAAAATGAATAAACCGTGTAATGATATATTCTGTGCTTGTGGCCAAACCGATCAAACATATTTTTCCGCGTGTTTCGTTAAATATTACACATTTTCTTTTTCCTCTTTTCTCTCGCCACTCCCAAGGCACGATTAGAGGGGAAATTCATCAGTCTCCTTGGCTGTTGTCTGATAAACTTTTTTATTTGAAGGGTGTCCTGTCTGGTGTCTCTGGTGTCTTCCTCCAGTGCACTCCTGATTTGAAATATAGCCTTACATAATGAGGGAGAAAAATAGAGCGGTGTTGCACCCCTGAGCCGGTGTCAGCTTAATCAATCATTTTTAAACACAGGCAGGCATGCTTACTCTACTCGCTTCACATCCACCACATCCTTCCCCCTGCTCAACAATGTGACAGCAGCATAATTCATTTTAACTCAAAAATTAAACAGGCAGCATCAAACTTGTCCTTACATCCCTTTGGTTTGAACACAGCGCAGTGTGCTGGTCTGAGTGCGTACCTATGCTCGTTTGTGCATTTATGTCACATCTGTATTCTGTAGGTGCAAAATAAAACATTAATTCTCATCATTATCTCATGAAATGCATGCACACATGTAAGGTGCATTTTCACATACCTACCTGTCTGCAATGTACATTTTAATTAGCGTGGGTGTGCATGTATTAGCATGTACTTTTCATATAAATTACTCAGACTGCTGTGTGTTTGTGTTCTCCAGGGGTAAAATTCTGAGTGTGTTTACGTGTCGCTCAAGTTTCCATGCTTCGCTGCTGAACATGCAACAGGCGTAGAATGGTGGTGTAGGGTTCACCCGGTCAAATTGCAGTGGGTCAGAAGGTCAGGGAAATTTGGAGAAGCTGAAGCTGAACAGACTGGAACTCGGCCTCTTCGCTTGGCAGTGAGAGATGCCTTCTGGCTTTCTGTCAAAAAGTCGGCCTTCAGCGCAGCTCCAAAAGTTATATCATGCTCTTGTTGGTGAGTTACATGCAAGGAGTGCTGTGCTGGAAACATGAAAAACACATACCTTTGACAAGATCCCTCCCTGTATC
Organism: Gadopsis marmoratus; assembly: GCA_036023855.1. Classification (NCBI taxonomy): domain Eukaryota; kingdom Metazoa; phylum Chordata; class Actinopteri; order Centrarchiformes; family Percichthyidae; genus Gadopsis; species Gadopsis marmoratus. The sequence continues at coordinate 36,399 of JAVQJF010060687.1, forward strand.
TAGTCCAAACTTAAAATTGTGTCTGTTTTTAGTACTTTTTGTAGTATTTAGTGTATTTAATGTTTTTACATGGATTAAATATCTCACTTTATTTTCTTTGTGTTTTGGAATTATCCGCACATGTTCATTGAATTTGAAATTAGTTGATTTAATTACCAGACAGTAGCACTGTAAACCGTTGTACTCTGTCCATCTGTAATCTCTCACCTTGTGTCTCAATTCCATGTTTGACGCTATTTACCTTCATGCAAATTATGACACTTGACTAATGGAGTGTTTATCCAGCTTGAAAACAAACAAATAAACGAGAGGTTTGCATTTTGCCAACCAGCCAAATAGCAACTCTGTCACTAAGCAGAGGTGACCAAATCTAAGACAGTGAATCCAAATAAAGGACAAGACGAGAGGGCTTTTAAAAACATGAAAACACATCAGCAATCATCTGCTAAAAGTACTTTACATTCATTTCTGCCAATTTACAGTTTGTTGTTGTCATGTACAGCTGCTGCTGGTGGATGCAATCAAATACGGCGATCTGTTTGTATATTGTTTTGGCCATGTTTAGTCCATGACACAACCACAACAGTCATCATTTTTATGCTATTCATCATGTCAGTGATCCTAGTAACAGTATGGCTTTGAAAGAGGTAACTAAAAAAACAATGGCGTATACTTTGTGTATTTTAAAACATATTAAAGTAAGTTATATGTTATTTCACGCAAGTGCACTGTTACGTGAATGATGGCCATTTTCCACCAAGACAATCCTAACGTTTAAGCAGCCCAATGGATATTAATGTACAGATATGCATTTAAAGCGTTCAAACCTCCCCTCTGTGACTTGATGGCTCGTTTTTGGCACGTTGGTTTTGTTCCATTACTGACCTGTCTGTCAGCGGCCGGGCTCCGCCGAGGGGGCGGGGCCATGCGAAAGTCCACGTGCGGCGCTTGGAAGAGGCGGGGTTCCGCCTCGCAGCTCGCCCGCTGATCACGTGCAGAAAGCGTGGCGTTTGTAATTGCTGCGCAACAAGCGGCGGCCGGCAGCTGCGTCTTAAAGCGCATGTTCTCTCCGAGCTGCCGTCCGTCTTCACCTTCATCTGGCCGAGCGGAGACACGCGGGTTATTCTGCGAGCTTTCGTCAGCTCAAGCAGACCGCTCCGCCCACAGGACGGTGGAGGTGGTGCCGCTGATGATAATGGTGGTGGTGAAAATAATGACGAGCGCTCTGGCTATCCTTGTTTGAGTTATTAGGCATTAAAGTTTAGTTGTTATATGGCCGATAGCCTGCTGTATGCTGCAGCATCCACAGTGAATGGATTCTCAGTATTTAATTCCCGTGTTGCACCTCCTGACTGTGAACTTGCAAACACGGGCGCTGTCTGTTGTGTATTGTAGATGGAATATGATGGTGCGTGGAGGACGGTGGGATATTTAGCCGGAAGCTGTCTTGCAGATTGCTATTGACGCGACCAACAAGAGCTGCACGTTTCATGCAGATTCTATTATTTGTTTCTAAGTTTAATAGAAAATGGTTTAGATCTCGACATGCAAAAACATCTCCTGATGCATTTCGACCATTTTTTATTTATTTTGCCAGCTTTCAGATTCAAATTCAGCAGCAGCCTATATGTAGTATTATCACAATCTGCCCAACTTGTGAGATAATGGCCCACACGGATGTAGAAAACTGCCCAGCAAGGTTCGGCAAATACAATATTTCCATTCCCATGTAAAACTGCGCAGGGTCGATCAGCATGGATTACTTTCAGGCCTACATCTATTCTTCGGCTATTGACAACCTCTCCCTTTCCAGCTTGCATGACTGGGGCTCTCACTAGCGCTGCTAGTGGACAATCAGACCTACACACCCACCTCCAGACACACTCGCATGTCTCATTTCGTACTTCTAGTCTAAATTTGATAGCAAGACGTAGTGTCGGAGCTCGCAGTTCGCATAGAGTTAGTTTGAAGTACTAGCGGTAGTTAAGCAGTAAACCTGAAATTCAACATGGAGTCCCCTCCAGATCCAGCGAGCGACCCGGGCAACAGCGCCTCGGAGCCGGCTACCCCGGTCAGGGAAACCCCGGTAAACCTGGAGACGCTCCGGAAAGCGGACCATCCAGCCCCGGTTCGAAGGCAGACCTGTTCAAGCACCAACCGAGGTAAGCGGACCGTATTTCGCCTTTTACGGTATGAGAGATAAAACATCGATCGAGAGATTTTTTTTAAATCAAACTTCCAAGATGAATCAAATCGCTTCCCCATAAATAACTGCACACTGTCTAAATCCACCCAACCACGGGGACGGGGCTGTTTTTATTCAGAACCACCCGTTCGGTTGTAATTAGTGCCTCGGTGTGTGTTGCTGGCTGTTCGGGCTCCACTGACAGCTCCGATCATATGGGGGTGTGTGGTGTGTGGGGGGGGGGGGGGGGATATGTCACATTTACTCATACTGCAGGATAAATCAATTACCCAGCAACTTCAAATTGACCAACAGGAGCTCGTGCTGGTGCCAAAAACAGACCAACCTGTCCGCTCAGTCGCGAAATAATCAAAGTGTCAAAAGTGAACTTTTGGGAGACCGGGGGGGGGG
>JAVQJF010060696.1:0-57910 GCA_036023855.1 Gadopsis marmoratus
TAGTAGTAGTAGCAGTAGTAAAAGCCTAATAGTAGTAGTATTGTGTGACTTGGCCTCACTTGATTTAAGATGAATTCTTATTTTATTTCAAATCTGTTCGAGGCTCGGCAACTATTTCGATGACATAAAAAAAAAAAATCAGAAAACAAACAACAACAAAAAAAGGTGAAACACATTGCAGAATTACTAAACAGCTGTTATAAGAAATATAAGAGGCTATAATCATGATAATGGGCTCGTTGTCATACATTGAAACAAATGCTCAAACGGTGTGTAAAATCATTAGGTCGTAATGTGACAGTTTGACTTCATACAGATGAGCAGATCATGACCAAACGCTAATGCAATAATTCAAAAGTTGTTGTTGTTAACTGCTGTAATAATCATAATGGTAATAATAATAATAGGAGATAATGTGGGTCGTTTGGGCGTCCTGGCAATAAACAGGACCATAATACAGTACGCGCGGCTCTATAGGCCACGTAGCACCAATAAAAAAACATAATTAAACCCTTTTTTCGCTCCAATAAATCTCAGTCTGGGTGTTAATGGCGGCAGAGCAGGAACATCTGATTTTATTTCCGTGCAGAACGCGCCCCCGTCCTCGTGTTCTGTGGTTCTCGGCGTGACAGAAGACAGTGTCCCTGCCTTTTGTCCCGTATAGTGTAATAAATAGCAATATATGTTCATGTTATATTTCAATATCCCCTTTAGAATCCTTCGCGGATATATTTATTAGATTGCTACAAAGGTAATATCCGCAGTGGGGAAGGGAGGCGCTGTCACCGAGAAGTGTTATTAAGTATAGGTGGTTTTATTATGGGAAACATATTCTCCATGGTAGCATCTTATTTTTTGATATGCTTATGCTAAATTGTCTTACCCAGCCAGCAGATTTAGTGCTCTCGCTCATTTTCTCTTTCATTTGACGAAAGGGGAAGAAGAACAAGTCAGATCATTTCGCAATTATTTGTTTGGCTTTCCTTCGTTATTTTTTTATTTGATTTATTTTTTTTTACAAGAACAAGATTTTCTCTCTTTTTAAAAATATAAGAATTTCCCAGCCTCTCTACACAGACGCTGCATTGACAGTTTCACTGTTTTCCTCAGGATAATATTTTTTCGTCTCATAGTGAACAGAATTAAAATCCTTTTGAACTTTGGCTCTAGGAGCATACCAAAAAAAATCAAAAATCACAGAAAATTTTATGTTTCTATGTTGTCTTTTACGTGTGTTATTCTGACATTAGTCTTAGAATTATGAGAAGTTAGAGAAATCCAAATGTCATTTTTCTGAAACAAAATACATGTTTTTTCATTTTCCTATACCTAATTTAATCCTGTAGTGAAAGGTAAACTCACTATTTGACACTAAAGACAACGCTGGCTTAATATAAGGTGCACAATGAAGACATTTGACTGCATAGCTGCAAGAATACAGGAACATTTCAGGTTATTTTCAGTCACGCAATTCCATTAGGACTGATGCAGTTGAGCAGGGACAGTCTTTTAATTTGACGTTGGTTTAGAATCCAGCTGATTTCAAACACTACACCATTCCTTGCTCCTTTCTCCCTACAGCTTTCAGCGCCGACACTAATAGCAACGCACACGTCTGATGATGATGCAGTATCCGCAGCGTCACCGCGTCACATATTTATCAATGTTTTGCACACACTGTGAGGCAAAGCCTTTCTGCAGTTGGCAGGTCCGAAGGCTCCTGTTGCATGTTGTTTTCCACTTGAGTTGCCTCTGAACGTGCTTCCATGCGCCTGGTCCATTAGTTAGCCCACAGATGGCCTGAAATAGCCATCTAATGCAGTATTATTTAGCCAGACCTGCCGCTGGGAGCAACAGCAGGCCTGCTCGCGCTCAGCATGTGACCCGTAAGGGAACACATAGTTTTGGGCAACAAGATGCCAACTCAAGAAGGAGCAAATTATGGATTATATTAGAAGCATCATAAAAAAGTCGCCATCGGAATAAGACTGGGAATCGTGCGAGATTTAAAAACATTCTCTATGAACTCACTATGAACTCACTGTTAAGGGCCACCGAGGTGCTGCAGTCTGCTGTGAGCACCTTATAGAAACATCAGGCACATCATGGGAATTTTGTCACTATAAACTCATGATTAAATAGCACAGAAGCCTGTCCAAGTCTCAAAAGGAACATTTAGAGGGATACAATTACCATTTTTACTATTATTGAGCATCGGCGCAACACATAATGTGAAACCTGATGATAATATTGTAGGAGTATTACCATAGGAGATTAAAAATAATAATGAGAGGATGAAAAAGAAGGCATGGTCACTATAAATCCAGCACAAAACACAATAAAAGGGTGGGGAGGTTTCATTTCAAGCACTGCATTTGCATTGCTAATTTCCACTCAGGTAATGTTAACTTTATGTGACCTACCGTAACAGCACATTGCAGCTATTCATCTTTATTTTACAAATCATTTGCTTGCGCACGCCTCAATTTGCCACTCGTGTTCAGCACCGTCAGGGGAGGTCGGCAGCTCCCTGGAAATGACTGCCGATCGCGTAATAGCTTCATGTTCCATTTTCCATCCAAATTGTCATCGTCTGTGTGGCAAATGAATTTTCAGGCCGCTGAAACTCTGTGAGCAGCAGCAGCAGCAGAAGCACGTGGCCCTCGGGGGACACCTATGCAGATGTTTTCATATTCATTTTGGCTTCTGGTGAGCTTTTCTGACAAAACAAAAGCAAATAAACACCCTGTAAGACATGAGGCACAACAGCTTGTTGGGGAGGAATGACACAAAGATCCTGAGAGGGGGAGAGAAAGAAACCGAAACAGTTTGTGTTTTAATCCTGCGCGTTGATTTCCATTCTGCCTCAAAGTGAGAATGTGGCCGGGGAGTGGATCCATGGCCAAAAACGATCTCATTACATTTATCGATCTTCTGTTTACCCATGGCTGACAAAATAGACAGGATTCATAGATATTTTATGATGCAGAAGATAAGTTGTTATTAATACCCAGATACAGTGATATGTGAAAGTGAGGCACCGGGCAGTGATGAGGCACACAGAGAAAAAAACTCCTATTTATGAAGAGACACAATGACAAAGCAGCTGAGAAGACACATAACATCCTGGTCAATACATGCATATATAATCTATTTATACACATAAATCGTCATCAGTATCTGTAAACTATAGGTGGTCTATTCTGTAAAAATATGTGTGTAAAGACTTGTGTATTTGTGCATGATCAACCATGTAATATCACTGTTGGGGAGTTGTGCTTAATGCTTTGTATGGAAGATATTTTGTGCAAAAAATGTAATATCTTTGAATTTGACTGGTCTGATGGCAAACATTCTCCCCAAATTACATTTCACTCTCCAAAACTGTACTGTGCTGGGTTAAAGCCTGCGAGTAGTATTTAGATTACTGGTGCCATTGTTTTGAGTGGGTTAACATTATTATAGTGATTATTAAATCATATTTTGACCTTCATATTGACAATGGATAACCCTGATTACATGTGTTTGATTCATCTTTGTAACCCTGCTAGTTGTCAGTTATTTTTCTAAATGGCAGATATCACATTTTGGAGCAAAACCTTTCCAAATGCTAACTTAAGAGACCAGCAGTAAATCACATTAAAGTAGACTCTGTTCATCATTCAGGCTTCCTTCATGTGATTAGCTGCTATGCGTCGGCGCCTGCACAGCGGCTGCTGCTGCTGCTGTGCTCCAGATGTGGGACCTCAATGTGTCTCCCTTTCCTTTAGGGGAGCAGGCAGAGGAGAGCCGAGTCGGAGAGGCCACAGGGGGGCTGGGGGCCGCCGGGTCCCTCTGTCCTCTCCCCAAGGGAGACATCGGCAGGGTCCCCGTCTGGAGCACTGTGGAGACATTAGCCAAATGCTATTACCCCGAGCTCGCTCACCTGCGAGACGGCAATGGCCTTCTAGCAGACTATCCTTTCCCAAAGGGGGCTTGCCCAGGTGAGTCACCCCCTCCGCCCACCAAACACTTCCCCTACCTCACCCATCTGTGTCACAGCTGATTTTTAAGTGCATCCCTGTTGTGTGCGACTTTCTTTTTGTAAAAAAAAACAAACTATATTGCTAAAGTAGATGTTTTAATCTTCGTTTGTACTGATTTTAACTTGTATCTTTTAACTGCAGGAGCACTTGAAGTGATATCTTTTCATGAATTGTTTTTGGAACTGATGCTGCAAATTCCAGCTTTCTAAATAACTCTCCATGACTTCTCCTTGGACTTCCTCTGTGTACAAACCAGTGCGCTGTTTGGTTTTCAAAATCTGGCAGGGGAATATTAGGTGTAATTACATTTATCTTCTTCTATTGGCAGCTTCTGGCCCTTCTCTTAGACTCCCCAAACACACTGGCTTTTCCAGAGTTAAGACAAAATGGACAATAATTGTATCTACTCAAGGACTGGAAAACAAAATTGTGTTCATAACGTGAGCATATACGAACACAACCTCAAGGGAAATAAGCTGATAATTCTGAAGCACAGATCATTCCAGTTTAGAAATGGAAATAACTACCCACAGTAAAGGATATTAATCTTCAACCCTTAAAGTCCAAAACGCCTCAATTACTTACAGTAACCTTATTGCTAAATTTTTTTAAAGAATGAGTTGCATGATGTTCAAAGCTACAGCCCATAAAGTGAACCATCAAAGAAAGTCAAATAAGCCCTCTTCTGTTGCCCTTTTGCAGCTGCCCTCTCACCCTTCTCCGTGACCCGTCGTATCGGCCACCCATACCAGAACCGGACGCCGCCCAAGAGGAAAAAGCCTCGCACCTCCTTCAGCCGGGTGCAGATCTGCGAGCTGGAGAAGCGCTTTCACCGTCAGAAGTACCTGGCGTCGGCCGAGCGCGCCACCTTGGCCAAGGCCCTGAAGATGACAGACGCACAAGTCAAGACCTGGTTTCAGAACAGACGGACAAAATGGCGGTAAGAATGCATCGGGGTGTTCCTTCGCTTAAAGCTAAAACATCACCGTTCTCTCATCCACGTGCCATATTTTCCACATTTGTATCCCTCATGATCTACTTAGGCAAAGCAAAGGGGCCGTGGTGGAATTTTCAGAAGCTGTTTGTCTTCGCGAGGGCAGACGAGAGGAGCCACTCCTTTCCGATTCTTCATGTGCCGTAAATCGACAGCACTGAATGTGTCTGCCTTTTTTTTTTGCTCCTGGAGCCAAAATGCTTACCGATGTTTTACTTTAAACACAAGTAAAATGGCCCGCGGCTGACGCGCTCGAGGCGTCGCACAACACAACACCTATTTTGCTTAGCCCAGCTGCCAGTCGAGGCCAGTTCACTTGACCAAGCACAATTACTCCTGAGCCTTCTGAAAGGCCTTTTAGAAACCTGCTGTCCAAAGCAATACTGAAACACTCACAGGAGGAATTGACTGCCAAGTCAACAGACAGAAACGCACGCGCACGCGCACTCCTTCACTTCATTTTAACTGTGGTTTATAACCATTTGGAAGTAAATGAGTAGGAAATCAAATTATGAAGCCCTGTCCGTAGTTAAGGGGACAGGACGCATATTTCAAAAGCATATTACAAACAGCTAAATTACCTTTTAGGGTTTTAATGTGTAAATGATCCTAAAGCTTTTTAGAACGAGCTTTAAAAAATGCTTAAAAACTTATGTTTTCTTGACTAATAAACATTTACGAGGTTGCTTATTGGCTTAAACAAACATATATTATTGAAATTAGGTCCGACGCTCCCTTTTAGTAGGAGTGAAAAACCAAGACGCATTTGCTTCGCTACAAGATGTAATCAAAATGAATTTGCTTAAAATAAAACGCCACCAAACTAAATCCAAGACTGAACGACTTGTCACGAGTAACAAGGGAATTGGCCTAACTCATTTTTCTGATTTCCTAGTTTTGCTGAGATTTATGCCGTTTCCCTGTAGTGTGCACCTGATAGGATGAGCATGAGGGATGTCTTTGTGTGACGACTATGCTAGTAACAAGCGGATGATCAAATCAACAGCCAGGGAATCAGATTATGATAATGCTGTTAACAATAATGTGTGGCTAATGGATGGAGGTTGGTGTGCATGAAAGAGTGCTTTAGAGGTGTGCTTCCGCCTGTGATTTCTACCTGCCATTTGTATCTGGTTGTTGATGTTGACGGCACTCATTTGTTGATTATGGGTTGTGCTATTAGTAGGTGCCATTGTGATTGCCAAAAGAGCCCAGTAAAATCTTCACCGTACCACAATCTGCATTGCTGATAAGAACCGATCAGAGCATTTCTTGGCTAAAATTAGCACACGCACACATACACACACACACACACACAGAGGAGAAAATGTCCTAATTAAAATGTAAATATCTGTTAGGAGAATCGATTTGAAAATGAAAGAAAATTTTACTCAGTAGAAGAAAAAGTGATAAAAAGCAGCATTTCCTCCACTCTGAATCACAATAGGAACGATTTTAGAACTTGTTATGGATTCATAAATTCTTAATAAATGCACCTATTTTTCACTCCTCTCCTCCGTTGTTTCCTTTTTCATACCAAGAACCTTGCAGACTCAAAATTAGGCTGATCGCTAAAAGCACCTGGTGTGAGCGCATCTGTCCGGATGCTTTCCAACGTTAACATGGCAACTTTTCCATTAAAAAGGACACACCGTTGTAAACTGTCTCCGTGTGCGCGTGCTACTCTTCAGCACGGCAAATGTTAATATCAGCAGCCAAAAATAACAATAAATAACAAAATACAAGATGCGTGTTACTGTTAACATGTGCTGTTCTGAAAAGAAAAAAGAAAAAACAGATGTAACGTTTCACCTTGAGGCAGGCTGTGTACTGTACCTCCACCTCCGTTAGTCACGTTCCCTCACCAACACCTGTCACTCACCCTGATCAGCTGTCATCTAGCCTGAAGCCAAAGTAACAGGCGCAGGTGTTGAATAAACACTCAGTTAAAGCAGATCATTTGCCAATGAACAGGTTTCATTGGCAAATTGCCCCCCCCCCCCTTACTTATTATTATAATTTTACCTTCCCTGCCCATTTGACTGATCCTTATCTATTTGTTTCCCTCTTCAGTGGTTACACATGGTTACTGGTTGTGACCAGCTCAACCAAAGAGTGATTCTGTTCCTTGTTGCGTGAAAATACTTTTAGAGGCTTGAGGTAAAATAATCCAGCAATCTGCACAAAAAAAAAAGAAATCTGAGAAAATATATCCATAACTGTGTGTAGCAGAAATTTTTTTTTCTGCTTTCCTAAAATATTCATTATCTCGTGACCCCTCAGATTTAACTTGCGACCCCCTCATGGGGTCCCGACCCCCAGGTTGGGAACCACTGCTTGCTTAAGTATAAAAAGAAGGTTAAATTGCTTCTTTATGAGGATGTGGGATTGTGGTATGCGGCATTAGTCTAATCTTGTGCACATGCATCATAAAAATAAACATTATATAGCTCTTATATCTTCCTCTGTTCCCCCTTTGTCTCCTCCATCCACCCAGGAGACAGACTGCAGAGGAGAGAGAGGCCGAGAGGCAGCAGGCCAATCGGCTGATGCTGCAGCTTCAGCAGGAAGCTTTCCAGAAGACGTTGAGCCAGCCTCTGCAGCCGGACCCGCTTTGCCTGCACAACTCCTCCCTCTACGCCTTGCAGAACCTGCAGCCCTGGGCAGAAGAAAATAAGGTGACCTCCGTCACCTCCGCGGCATCTGTAGTGTGAGCGTGTGTGTGTGTGTGTGTGTGTAAGAGAGGGAGGGAGGGAGAGCGAGAGAGAGAGAGAGAGAGAGACAAAGGGAGGGACAAATCTGGGAATGATCTAAGTGTCATCAGTGTGAACGGACAAATGGGAGGAATCTCTTCAGTCTTATTTATGACGTGTCTGACGTTCAAAAACGCAGCACCATTATGGGATTGTCGTAGATGCAGGAGCGTGATGCTGGCTTTGGAAAAAACAAAAAAAAAACGTGAATTGAACGGACATTGTGCTTCCCCGCTCATTGATCGTTACCAGCAACATGGTTGGGGAGCGTGTGTAGAGAGAGAGAGAGAGAGAGAGACAGCTATCTGTTACTGCCAAGACCTACAAAACACTGTATGCTGCCTTCACAGCGCAGGAGCTGCACTGACACGGCTGCTGTTTGTCCAAATTAAGCAAGTCTCCAGCTGTTATCTTAAATATCTGAAGTGTGTTGAGTCATTTTCCTGCCTTACACCAAGTTTCCGCTTTCCCTTCAGCTGTCGGTCTAAAAGAGAGGAGGGCACTTTATCCATAAGTGCCGGGAAACAAATGGACACCTCTGTACATGCCCAACTATCAAGACTGTCCCCCTTTTGCCTCTGGATCCCTCACGAGGCGGCAGAGACTCTCTGCCAGTAACGGCAAAAAAAAAGACCTCCTCGTTTCTCGCTTTTGACTTTGTACAATGTAGTAAATGCATGTTTCAACCCTTTTCTGTGTGCACTCGGAGGTACCATTGAAGTCAGCTGCCGTCAAGGTGGACTGCAGTGTTCAAGTGGTGGTGGATTGGTGGAACTCGTGATGACGAACTCCTCATTATTATGTTCAATTTAAAGGTGTTTTATATTAAATGATATTGTGACTTTTTGAAAAGATGACAAACCTCTCTGTTTATCTTGCCTCTCTTTGTGTCATTGGGTTCCTCCCCTCACTGCCTGTTTGTCTGAAAAGCAACCAAAATGCAATAATACTTTATGATTTCAGCGAGCTAGTTACCCTCGTGGGATTTAGCTATGATTACACATTAAAGTTTCAAACCACCCAAAGGTAAGATACCATCGAACTGTATCAGAAGGACGGCGCAATGCCTTTTTTTATCCATAAAAACTGATGACTACAGCTCCCAGGTGGGAATGTGAAGGAGGGCGTTGCCGAAAAACAGCGAGCGTGCTCAGCAAAACCCTCCCTGGATAAATAAGGTTTGAAAACTGATGCCAGCTCAAATTAGAATGAGAGTGCAGGAGAAAGTACAAGCTGTGCAGATGCCAAGTAAACAGTTGAAATGCCGTCTGGCTTTTGTCTGTGTTTTTTTTGTTTTGTTCCGCCGATATTCGTGGAACACTTGGACGGAAGATTTGTCCAACGGCTGGAGCAGAAAACCTTAAAAACAAGCCAAAGGATGGCGTGTTGTAAAAGGCCTGTGTCACTTGGCAAAGACTTCCCTCTCGCCTTCCTGTTTTTCATGCTTGCACAATGCGAAAAACAACTTTCGCAAGAGCGAGGCGATCAATCATAGCAAGCAAGAAGCTGTCATTTAATTTGGTCAAAGTTCCTCTGGTTTTTTGTTTTGTTTGGTCAATCCAGCTGACATCTACAGGAGGAATGGAAATCCCATCATCATATCTGTTTTGGTTTTTTTATTCAGGTTGGTGTTTTTAAGTGGAGGCGGGTGTTTCTTTTGAGCTGGGTAAAGCACGTTTGAAGAAAAAAAAAAAATACATATAGGGAAAATGTAAACTAAGTGTACACAAAACAAAAACCAACCTTCCTTTTTTGGATGTTTGCTCCCACACCATTTGGGCTTCCATTGTTGTCTAGGTGAATCATGGCCACATAGACACCAGACAGCCATAAACATCTGTTATCACCGCATCCACCTTATCATGCAAACGCTTCTCAACCAAGTCATAACAAAAACGACCCATCCAGAGGCTCAGCAAACACATCATTCAGGTTCCTTGCTCGTAAATGAGCCTTCGCCACCACGAACCTCCCAGGAAACGGGCCTCGCCGTGCCCACCTCCTCGAATCACTCGATTTCACTGGGCTGTGAGCAGAACGTCGGCCTCTGCCGTCTGCTGACAAATACCTGTCGCAAGCCTTTATGACATGCGTGGGTCTCGCGAACTCCAGGGAAAGAATCTTGTGCTTTTTGCCAGGATGTCGACAGCATCTGGCCGCTCGAGCTTCCAAGTTGTTGCTCAGAGCAGGTTGACGATCTGGTTTGAAACAGCTGTCTGCAGCTGCAGCCACCCCCATCAACCCGTGGCTTTCTCCAAAACACAGCGCGTTATGTTTAGTCAATTTTTAGGGCGTCATGCCTGGTTGGGATCCTGTCAATAGCAGGCAGTGCTCCAGGTGACGCCTCCTCAACCCCCATTTCCTGCGCTCCCTGCTGCTTTCATCTCTCTGTCTCGGATGCCTTGAAGACGTGACTTGGCCCACTCTAGAAAAATTCCTCCCTTCACTGTTTTCAAAACTGTGCATTGTGTTTTACTACAGGTGCTTAAAGATTTTTCTCCTCTCTTGTCGTGGCTCTGTAGGGTTTCTTTTTTTGTTTCTCACCCCCCCCCCCCTTCCTCTTACCCCCAAAGAGCCCTGTCCTCATCCAATAAAATGTCAGCACACAAGATGAACAAGAGCAAGAGGCTCAGGGAATACCGACTTCCTATCAAGCGCTCTGTTTTGAACGGGGGCACCAAAAAAATTGTTCACCACATGTGCTGTGCTGTGTTCTGTGTCACGCTCCGTCTGCTCCCATCAGTTGTTTCCACTCTTGAGACGTGCAGTAAACATTTAAGTCAATTTAAGGCAGCGTTTGTAGCTCCAGTCATCCAGCAAGCTGACCTCCACCAGGTTCAGGAGTTTGAGTTCCCGAAGAGAGGCTGATAGATCACTCTGGCAGACACTCAGGCAAGTGTCATATTTTAAAGGGTGACTCTGCAACGTCACACACTATATTCAGACAGTTCGATACTAACACTCAGCTATTATGTAGCCTAACAACAACTGTACTGTTCAACAATTTGTCATTTGCTGTACTCCTAAAGATTATCCAACGCATACATTACTTACAATATATGATAAGCAGGTCAAAGCAGAAGAAAAGGCCTGCATGCGCTCGTGCACAAAATAGCGTTAAGGTTTCAGTTCCTTAATCTAATCCAGTATTTTCAGTGAATCTCTCTTAGTGACACGGTTGTTACTTTATACAAAGCTGAGCATTAGAGAAAGACTGTCTAAGTAAAGATTAGTGTCAGTTTCCTGAAGAGTCTTGTTTATTTAACCAGTTTATTGAACTATGGCTCGACGGCCAAAATGTTCAGTGGGATTATCCATAATTGTACAACACATGACTAATACCAGCCCAAGTTTTATATACATCGTTTTGTTTTCTTTTATTCGACACCGCATGTAATAATATCAGTCTGCACTCCCAACAAGTATTTTCAGGCTGTGCAACAGCTGTTGCAGCCACAAGATCTTGTAGGAAAGCAACGGCGGCCTCAGTCTGCCAAACTCTACTAGATTGCTGCTAATGTGTTGACAAGTGAGGCTTTGTTGACGGAAGGCTTTTATGGTTCTTGAATTTAAAATGCAGCCACGGCCCGCTGGCTTGATTTACTTGGGGGGAAAAACGATTGCACGTTGCAGAGGGACAACTTGACTTCATAGAGGACTTTTAACAAAATGTTCCGATGTACCGACATTGATTCTGTGTGACAGAGAAGTGGAGGGGAAGACAGTTGAATATGTCTGTCATTGTGGTTTGGATAGATGATTATTAAACGACTGTTGGCTGCTGTAGCAGGAAACTCCTGCAGCATCCAGTCACTTCCAGCTGGGTAAAGTGAAGAATGAAGAACTCCTTCTGCAGCCTGACAGCATGGCTGAGACCTCAGAGCTGACTCAACCTGCTGACATGACACGCTTTCGTGATTCTCCCTCACGTACCCACTCACATGTGCAATACGTGTACAAACAGTTACACGTGTGTTTGCAGAGAACAGTAAATGCACGGGCAAAAAGCCTGCATGCGCATGCTCACGCGCAAACACGTAGCAAAAAGCACAAATGCACGTACAAATTCGAACATCTTCTTTTTAACATTCGTGCTAAGAAGAAAGAAAGTAAGTGCTGTAAGTAGTAAGGCAATAATAATGGGTCATTTTGCTCTGATGTTCACAGTGAGTTAAGGGTCACATTTATGTTCTATTTGTCCATAATGGTAAACATTCCTAATGTAATATGAAACAGGAACAAATACATAAAATGTATGTTTACACTGTCACTATAATATCAAGTAAATCTAAAAAAGCAACTCCTTGTATCTCCACACCTTCAGGAATCTGTACTAAAGTACAAAGCAAACAAACGTCTTTACGTACCTGTCCTGGCAGTCTGTGACACATTAAAGACTTCTCAAGCTTTCAGGCATGCATGAAGACGACTCATTCCTTTTGGGTGATACTGGTACGGCGGCTCAGTGACTCAACACCTGCTCAATACGGGCCGGCTGCTGACACACTCTGAGGCACTTATGGAGGTTAGAGAAACGTTTCACCATTAAGCAACTCAGCTTCTGTTTCACAATTAGATTTCAGACATCTTGTTTCCCTTGCGCGCTCCGAGATGTTTTATCGTGCAACAGAAATAAAGTCAAGTAGTCAGGGAGTCAAGGTGAAAGGCTGCTTTTCTGCCCAAGAAGAAATCTGTAAATGCTGAACAGGGAGGTCAGAAGCCTGCAGCACACAGTGGGTAAGTAGACTGTCCAGCCACTGAATGGCCTTTATTCAAGCCCCTGTGACTATGAGAACCTGCCTAAAGGGCCTTTGAAAAAATAACAGTGAATCCTCACCATCTCTAGGGAGCAAGACAAGGAGTCCAGAGTGTCAAGAAATACAAATATAGTGCTCACAATTGTACAAGTAATGGAGGGAAAGGAATAAAGGCTATGGAATGTTTTAACAACGATCTTTGAGCCACGTATATAATTAATCTTGTGATTTATATTGCACTCAACTTAAAAGAGAATATGGTTATAATTAAAATCAACGAAACAAAAAGAAGAATGTGTTCATACACTTAAAATTATCTTTATCTTTCCCCCATAAACCAACATAGCCATTGATAAAATTATTTGGTGCGCAATCTGGAAAGTTTCATTGTAGGCTAATTTCTCTTCTCTGTAATATCTGAGGCTGCAATGGCTCTCCATTTTATTATCAATATTTTTAACCACCACAGAAGACTCTTCAAAGGCTGCAACTGCCCCCTGGGCTGGACTTTTAATATCACTGACCAAAGGCCTCTTTTATTTAGTCCAAACAGCACATTAAGCGATGGACATAAGGGAGAATATCTCAATATTAATATAAAAGCTGTAATGTTTATTTGAGGAAGCCATTATGAATTAGGAGGATACAAACAACTGTACAAAGACCGTGCAGATAACCATAAAATTGGTGGTTGTGCGTAGAACACCATTATGCACTTACATCTAATTATACACTTGCTAATCAAACATGTGAGCATGAGCCTTTTGCCTTCTCTGCTGCCATCTTGGTGTTTGTCTTGATGAGTCGTATGGTCTTCTTCTTTGCAAATGTTTTAAATTTACTTTTTGAATATAGATTGTAGCTAACCAGCACGTGCGTAATATGATGCTATTACTGGTGTGTGCATGCATGTATGTATCTATCTATCGAGATATAAATATGCAGATACCTCTTTTGAAGGATGGTGTAGAACCTCAAACATTTACATTGTTTTATAAGAATAATATAATAATTATAATATAATAATTATAATTTTCATATTTTTGTTTACAGTAGCGTATTTACTTGCACAATCAGTCTCTATTACGACACCGCCATCTAGTGTTCATCCATTAGAACGTTCAGTTTCATTTGTCCCGCCCAGTCTCCAATTCTATTGGCTCAATCTATTTCTTTGCGTCGTTCACGTTCTGCTCGTCCATTGGCTCCGTGGCGTGTCCGTCACGCCAGTTTACGGAAGTCGAACCGCCCACTACAAAGATGGAGGACGACATCTCAGATTTGAGCAGACCACAAATGTACTTGTTTGGTGAGCGCGCTTGTTCTGACAAAGCTAATATTTTCCGGTGGCACAATCAGTTTTACTGCCATGTTGGCATGCACAAGTGGCCATTTAACATTTCCGGCTGGAGGAAGTTAGCCAAGTAGCGTTATCTGGCTAACCTACCTGCCCCTTCTCGCACTAACATCAGCTCTTTTGTTAGCTAGGTCGCGTGAGCCTGGGGGGGGCGGTTAGAAAAGAGCAACCCCACCACCCCCCCCCGCATCGCAAACTATTTAAGACTTTAATGTATGTATGTTTAAGTTCAGTGCTAACGTGAGGTTAGTTACACGTATCGTTCCCCCCGCAGGTTGTACCCTCAAGTCGGACAAACGGGAGTTCAGAGTTGACGTAGACGACGACGACACGGAGCAACAGCTGTCACTCAAAGCAGTAAGGGAAACGCCTTCCGTTGCGTGGGACGTTAGAATAAGCTGCTGCTGCCGCGGCGCTTGTTCCGGGGGTTAAATGTATGACGTTCTGGAGCGTGTTTGTGTATGGCAAGCCAGAGGGATCAAAAGTCGTGCGGAGGGATCGCCGGCGGTGTGGTTGGCCCTACTTTTCTGCTACGCGTGACGCTCTGAAAGCCAAACGGCTGCCGCGTGACGTCATCAACAGTGGACATTAAAGACATTCCAGCCGTCGCACCGCCAGTGTGCCCGGTGTTACACAATGCCAGAATCCGAATGTGCTGGTTTCATACGTTACGCGCGCTTCGGACATTGTTCATATATTTCATTAAAGACCGACGTCTGTTCAGCTGCTGGTTTTCTAGTTTTCCTTCCACGTTATACAGGTTGTTCCATCACCAGGCAGCGTCGTAAAGCGTGGACAAACTCGACTGAACAGTTTCCGTCCTTGTCTCGATGTCCAGGTGACAGTGGTGAAGAGCAGCTGTGTGAAGTCCAAACCTGTTGAATGGCGCCTCGTTACGTTGGGCTGGATGGATCGATTATCAGCCGCTGCTACTTATTATTTTCCTTTAAAATATTCCTTAATTTACTTTATTAATCGATAATTGTGAAGAGTATCTACTATTAAAAAACTAATAGATTGCCAATTACAAATGATCAGAGACCGGCTGCACGTCTTATACGTATTTGTATGATAAGTTATTTTTTTTAATGTGACACAGAGAAAAGCGAGAAGCTCGTTAACCCTAAAATTGGAGCCTGAACGATAAAGTGCGGGCTTTAATTTTAATAGCTGTACCCCCGAAAATGTTGGGTACGTTTCCTGGGGAAATGACTTAAACAGCTAATAGTTTATCGCCAAGTAAATTAATCATCTCATTGTTTCAACCCGTTATCATTATTAAGTCAAACTGGAACTGTAGTATTCGGCTGGCTCCTGCCAGGTATTTCTGACATTTCGACGCTTACTGGAGGCAATAATCTTCCTTGAAAATCGTATTTGAGAAAAAAAACAAAGACGCAACGCTAGTCTGATAATGCCAAGACGTGGAGGTGGTGGTGTATAGAGTCAGCTGTGCTGCTTTTCCAGGTGTGTCTGGGAGCCGAGGCGGAGGATAAGATCCACATGGTGGAAGTCGAGGGCCTCACTTATGATGGAAAAACAACCAAAGTGCCGCTGGTTGTCCTGAAACCGTCCGTCCTGCCCTCTGTGAGTGAACGCTGATAGCATTTTGTGGAATGTTTGAGGGGCTCCTCAGTAGTATGTAAGGAAAGAAATGGCAATATGTATATAATGTTTAGTTTTTCTACAACAGCTTTGAGTCTCTTTCGTGCTTAATATAACGACAAAAACTAAAACGGCAACCTCATTAATACCGTGTAGCATACAGAAACCAGTAGTGAAGAATGTAAATGCAAATACTACATCCTATTAAAGGATGCAAGTAGTATATTAACAGTTATTAAATTGCACATTTTGTTGTTATAATTGTTTTCTTGTCCAGATGAGTTTAGGTGGATTTGAGATCACACCACCAGTTACCTTCCGTCTCCAGTCTGGCTCCGGACCAGTTCACATCAGCGGGCAGCATTTTGTTAGTGAGTATTAAGGCAACAGCTGCTTTTGCCTTTTTTTCTTCTTTTACAAGTGCAGACATACACATATCAAATTATGACTCATTTTGCGGTTCAACACATCGTTGCGACGAGGTGCTTACCTACTCCGCACCGTGTCAGTCAAAAGTAGCAAGTTAGCTGTATCTTCCTTGACAGTGAATTTAATGAGGCCTCATTTTAAAGGCCCATAAAACATAAAATCTCCATCATATTTTATCAGACTTTCATTTTGGGGTGATCTCGTTCCTTCAAGACTTGCTTCGTTACAGTTGTTTTGGTGGGAAAGGACAAATGAATAACAGGACAACAAGTTTTTAAAGTAGAAAATAGCTTTGCTTCTAAAAGGAGAGAAACATCTACTTTTGTGTGGAACACCTTCCATTGTCGGAATTGTAGCATTTCACTAATTCATTAATGATACGTATGAACTCTCTGTTTCTAATAATATTTAAAAGTCCATACACGTGCTCTCCATGTTCGAGCTGAACAGAATTCATCACTATGCAGTGCCAGTAACCAGTGTTTGCTTTGTAGGCGTGAAGGATTCAGAGGATGAAGAAGAGGAGAACAACACGTCACCGGTGAAGCAGCCTGCAGGCCTGATGTCGGGGAAGAATCCTCCGTTGGTAGCTACCTCCGTGTGTTCTTTGAATTCATTTAGCTACAGAGCTGCGTTCAACTCTGAAGGACAACGATCCCACAGAAGGCACATTAACTTGAGTAAAGTTGTGTTTTTGATGAACGAGGATTCATTTTTCTTGTAGAAAAAACTGAAGATGGAGTCTGACGACGATGAAGACGACGACAGCGACGAGGATGATGATGAGTATGTTTTGTTTTTTTTTCCAGTCACTGTGCACGCCTCAGAAAACCACCAAGTTTATTGGCCAGAATTTCAGTCAAGTGGACAAACAAAGAATCATTGTATTCACCCAATTTCATTTCTAGTATTTGTGCAGTCATATTGCTTTTTACCTGAGTCAACATTGTTTTTCTCCTCCTACTAATTGTAGTGATGATGAAGATGACGACAGTGATGAAAATGATGTGAAACCTCAGAAGACTGTTGGAAAAGAGCTCAAACAAGTAAGCCTGCTCTAATTTTTTTTTTTGTTCCTTTTTGTAAACAGTATTAAACTTTGATTGTACCTGTGAAAACATTTTGACAGTAGCTGCAGGACATTGTAGAGCAGAGGCACACAGAAGTCACATCATTATCTGATTCCAATGTCCACGACGGATAAATGTCCATAAATCTGAGTAGAAATCGTAGCAATCACTTACCCTAAGGAATGGCATAAAGGCTGACGAGAGTCCCCACTAGAGCCCGATAGAGAGAGAGAGAGAGAGAGACATTCCCTGAACAGGATGAATCCTCACCTGTTGTCCCGACCTTTGATTAAAAGTACTCCTGGTTTGTGCATCCCTGGTGTTTGAGCATCCTGTCTTCGTTAATGTTTGTTAATGAAAATGTTTTGTTATAATGAGAGAGTGTGTAGTATGTGGCTTTTATTACTTTTAATAAACCTTGCCTTTGGGTTAGTCACTACTTTATTCTCTTGAGTTTTGTTCCCTCCCGGACGATATGAATTAGGACAGTCTTGCAATCTCAAAATAAATGTGCTGGTATTGTACTGTAAATGTAAGTTAAGGTGAGTTGCTGATAACTAGTTACAACTTGTGCCGTTGCAGTCTTAAAACATGTTGGAAAGGTCTTAAAAAAGGTCTGGAATTTAACTTAAGGATTCCTCCATATACCCTATAACAGGGTATATGGAGGAATATAGGGTAGTAACTTACACACAATTGTAGTCTGACTGCACTATACATACCTCGGTTTTCTACCAACCTGAGTCAACTGTAAGGTGATTAAAACTGCAGAAAGACTAGTTGGAAAATAGACAACAAAAAGCTCAAAGTAAAGACGCTGTAAATGGTTGAAACAACCAGTCTCTGTGACTCCAAATGGCAGTGATACAAATGCAAACTTGGCCAAAACGTCTTAATAAATACCATTTAACAAAACCATAAAACTATCCCTGCTATCAAAGGGGCATGATAAAGGGGTCATTAGGCCTGTGGCGGTACATCAAGACAAAAAAGATTGGGAACCACTGACTTACACGACCCGGTGTGACTGCCATGACATTAAATCTGAATTCATTGAAAATACAACATGCCAACCTAGAGCTCCCGTTGAGCAGTTTGTTGGTTCTCTGGGGTATTTTCTCTGTTTGGTTCATCTGGTGTTATTTGAGCTTGTGTGGCACCAAATAATCATTCCATAGCAGGCTGAAAGACAAAACCTCTGTCCCCTTTAAAGGAAACATACAACGTTAACATTAAACGGTTATGGGTACCAATTCAATTCAATTTTATTTATGTAGTGCTATATCATAACAGAGTTATCTCATAGCACTTGTACCAGAGGTTTTTAAGGCCTGTTGTGATAACATGAGTCCAAACTGATGCTCCTTTTCAGTTTTTCTTGAGTAAAAATAGCCTGGAATGAGATTAGTTTTCGCCGTTTATTTTGGCCGCCATCTGCAGTGTTCAATCTTACCTTCAATATCATCAGTTGAGAGATCTTCCACTGTGTGTTTTTAGAATCAGACTCAGGTTTATTGCAGACAAGCAGGTTTTCACATACAAGGCATTTTGCCTTGGTAAGCAAGTAGAAAATACAAAGGAAGATCAAGCAAGTACTGAAAGTCAAGAGGCATACATTTAATATAAGATGTGAAAAAATATTATACAAGCTAAATGTCCTGGTCAGTGTAGGTCACCAAATGTTCATTTGTGCAGTAGATTTAATTAGTTTGGACCGTTTCTAATCATCTGTTGTCCACCAGGTGTCAGGGTAGCCGAGGGCTTGCCCTCAGTGTTTTTTTTTTTTTCATTTGTTGTGTGTGTAAAAGGAATTTCTCTGTGTTGCTGCCGTCTGCCCGCTCGCTCCCCTTTTTCATTTAAACTCCCACAGGCTGTGTCCTATAGTAGCATTTAATTTCAGCAGGCCCTTCCCATTCCTGCACTCACTGACCGTCCACCTTTTTCTATGAAACAAAACATGGAACGTTTTCATCCTGTTCACTCATGTACCCACCTGTTTTCCACGAGTAAAACACAGGGTCTGTGTGGCGTAATGATCGGATTTCTCCTCTGTAATCTGCTTGAATTCTCACTGTCTCACCAACAAGACGGCACTGTGTTATCCCATACACACACACATACACACACACACACACACGCACACACAGTCAAAGGCACACGTGCACACTGTAGACCGTACACTGAAATGTGCACGTACACGTGCACACTTGCAAAAATGCACGCAGTCTGCAAACATTAATACATATCTACAGTACATATGCACAGAAGCACACACTCCACTTTCATACACACACGCCAGTTATGGGAAACATCTTCCCCCATTTTTCTGTAACACTGCATATCTTTGTCCCTCCGTCATCCCACTGTTAATATGATTGCTCCTTTTTATCGTCTCTCATGCCATTTCGGCTTTGCACCTGGCCTTCTTTGCCTTTGAACAGTTGTTTTGCGTGTTACCACAATCATTTGCAAGTGTGTGGGTGCATGTGTGTATCTGCCTCGTTTTTTTTTTTTTTTTTTACGTCGGTGTCTGCTTGTCATTTCTTTCTCTCGCTATTCTTTTTTCCTTAAACACGCTATCCCAGCGCAAACTGTGCCAGGCAAAAGATCAAAGCTGGGCAGATGCGCATACCTGCGACGTGAGCGCCGATCCGTGCCTCAGGGTCAGATGACAGCTGAGCATTTCTGTCACCTGTTGATTTATTCTGTTGTCTTCTCCTCCACCTCCTGCAGCCCACCGCCCTCCCCTCCTTGACCTTAAGCCTTATCTTCACCCTTCTTGTTTTTAGCTCCATTGCTATCCTGTTCTTTAGTGATGAAAGTACTAAACTCTAGAAAATAGGGTTGGGAGCATTTTTAGTTTTTCACTGCAAACTCAGCAATATGTGAATGTAATGTCTAAACAGGAAATAAGGAAGCATTGCTAAGTTGAGACTGTACTTTAGACTGTCAAAGTTCTAGTATAGCTGCTTGTGTTAAACGTCATTAAATAAGCGTCTTTTCTAGTATTGGTACAGAAACTCATTACATGCTGGCACTGGTATTGACAAATGCCCTAACCGGAGCTCGATTTTAGGTTCAATTAAAATCGACACAAATCACATGATTTTGATATTTTCTGCCCTGTGTGAAGAGTAAATACGTTTATGAAGTAATTTTCAATTCTGATTTGGACCAGTTGCACGTCTGTTACAAAATAAGATCCGGAGGCATGTGGCCTACGTGTGACTTGTATTTAGATTTTGAATTGAATTGCAATTTAACAGCATTGCCATGACAAGAAAAATCTTACATGATCATTTGAAACAATTATCAGATTTTTGGCAAAAGAGCAGCCAGTGTCAGTGTTGGTATTTAGAACAAAACACAACCAATGTTAAGATAGTCTTAACACTCGTCACTCAATCCTTCCACTTCTGAACTTGTCCATGTTAATGTCTCCATCCAAACATCACATGAACAACACTATGACTGTGTTCTTAACTTGCCGCGTGCAAAACGTGTCACAAACAAAGCCTACACTTTCTAGTTATAGCGGTGTATTTAAATCATAGACGAACATGTGACAAACGGAAAGGATGGAGGCAAAAATCCAATGAAATTATAATATACCATATAAGGGTCTGAAGAATGCACAATGTTTCTCTACTTGAGTGAGTTCTGTCCTTCGTGTGTTTAATATCCGTCTGATTTGGGGGGGAAAAAAACTTGCAACCACACTGGAACAGCCTTAACAGCCTTACAGCATCTTGTTTTACCGGGTATTGCTCTAGGAAATAACATGTGTAATTGCCTTGTAGCAGTTATGTCAACACAGGCAATTACACTTCTAGCCCACGTGAATACCAGTGATTGCAAGGAAAGGGTTGGTGCTCAGGAAATGCAGGTACTTGTCTTGGCTATTACAAGGTAATTGCACAGGTGACTGAGCGTGCTGGGAAGGCCTCCAGTGTGGAGAAGAACAATGACAGGTTATTGGGGCACTAAGTATCTGATCAGTGACAAATTACCAAGTATGTCTAGTGCTACCTGGGCCCTAATTTTTATTTTTGTTTTTTTTTACAATTTTTTGGGTTTAAATGACTAATGGTTACCAAAAGCTTTGGAATTAGTCCAGTAGATTGCTTCAGCCGGCAACCACAAATGGGCTGCAATGGTAGTCCTTGTGGGCTACTTCTCCGTCAAAGTCCATCCACTAAAAGAGCTTGTTTTTGCCACCGACAAGCTCAGATTGTTATTCTGTGTCTGGCAACGTGGAAATGATCTCTACAGAGACCGACCTTTTTGTTAAAGGGTAAGACTTCTGTTTCTGGTTAAAAGGCGATCTACTGTACCGATTCCAAAACCTTTGGTAACTATTAGTTATTTAGATCACAAGATTTGTTAAAAAACAAAAGGGGACCAGGTTTAAAAATTCTGGTAATAGCTTTTATCGTTAGGACTGCCACTACTACTCCTTCAGCTCTTAGAATGACATTATGCTGTTATCCTTGTTGTTTTTTGTGTTTGTCTTCTTAATGCTTTTTAAAAATAGTCTACATGTGCAGCATTGACATTATTATGACCTTACAGGGGGGAGAGAAAACAACGTGATCACCTCATGGCAAAAGACTCTGCAGAAATGTAACCACAATTGCAAGCACTTCCACAAATGTGGTTCACATTATGTTGCATGCCAATTATAATTTGGGAATTAGCGTTTGATATGGGAGTTTTCAAAACAACATGACGGAACTACAAAGAGGCTACGTTTAATATCCAACATAATATATATCACGAGGAACAGCCTGAGAGTCACGCATTGACAACACTAACCACTGTCACAGTTTGAAACAAACCAACAGGTAAAATATATACAGTAGCGGCTTGTTAAATATGGTAGTTGGCAAGCAATCCAAACTGAGCCACCTTTTGTAACAGTGTTTGCAGTTGGCATTCAGTCACTTCAAAGATAAGTCAGGACACTTTGTCATGAAGGGTCGATGAAATTTCCAGCTGCTTTCAGTATTGCGCTCCCTCTGTCATCTCACTTTTGGTTTTTGTTTACTGGGATCAGCTGTGATGTATGACCAGTTTAGTTTAAATTTTCTGAGGTTTTCTGAGTTTGTTGCATATTTTTTGAGCATTTGAGTAAAGCAGAGAGGTAAATTGAGCGTGTTAAACCACACGTTTCTTTAAAACGTGGGGGTGTCTTGTTTATGAATTTTGGTTGTGTTTATTGGCTTTCTCAGAGCCCAGATTCTTCAGCAAAGAAGCCCAACAAGACCCCGGTGAAACAAAACGGCCCTGCAGGAGGAAAACCATCAGGATCAGCGGTCAAACCACAGATGAAGGTAGGAAAAGCTGCACCACCTGCTCTGCTTTGTGTACTTCACAACAGTTATAATGTAGACAAGGGGTCAGCTAATTGGCTCAGCTAAGAGCCAGTTTATTCAGTACTGTTTATTGGAAGGGCAACACAGCTATGAAGACAGACTTGTTTTATTTTTAGATTAAAACAAAATAAATGGGATGTTTGTGTAGCTACACATACTACCAATAAATGAAATAATATAGCGAGATTTGAGTAGTTAGTCGCAATTTTGATAGATTGGATATGGTGTTACGAAACGTATTGTGTCAAAACAGGCGGAAAAGAAATTCATAACACATTCAAAAGGATCTCCCACTACTTGCATTATGTTTGAAGTCAAAACATGATAAGGCCCTCAAGCAAAAGCACTACATTGTACAAACAACTTGATTATTTTATGTTAAATTATTTCTACTCAAACCTGAGCCTGAGAAGACATAAGGTGTCTATAACCAAGGGTAATTGCCTGAATTTATTGGCATTCACAATTAAAACATGCCAAATAAAGACAAAAAGCTTGGAGAGCCTTACCATTCCACTGCCAAGGAATGTGGTAAATGCACATTGCAATTAGCTCAACCTGATAGTTAATTTCTTGGATGGAATGTCTTGGACAGCCGCCTCTCAAAACCCAAAGCGTGAACTCTGCCTCTCTTTAAGCAAACACACCTGACCTCTAAAGGGGTTTCCTGGGGGCAAGGTTTAAACCGGTGACCCCGTGGCCTGACCCCGCCGTCTTGTGTTGCAGCCACCTTTGATGCCCCCCAACCCCCCTGTAGCACACATTCACATCAGGGAATACGGATTGGCAAGCTTCTCTGCATGTTTACAAATGCCACAAAGCATGTTGCTGTGATAAAAGCCACTTGGACAGACACTCAGTTTAGATAAGGCATTATGTGTCGGCATGCAAATGGTAGCTGCTCGTAGCTCAAGCTAACGGCACACCATCTCGCACACCCAGAACACATAAGACCGTTGCCATTTTTTGTCTGACGTCTTGACAGAAAGCGGTGTACTTTTTATCACGTTGAAACACTGAGCCACAGGGTTGCTGAATTCCTGAGGCGAGAAAGCGGTTTCCCCCCCGGGGCCAGCGCTCTCAGTGTGTGGGAGAGTGCAGCTAATTCTGTAGTGGCCGTTGTCCCGACATAACACAGTGGCTCTTGAAATGCTCTGGGGGATTAGCCGATGGGCAGCTGAACTGCCGAAACCATCCCGCCAGTTTAACTTTCTGGCCCCCATCCCCTCTCCACTTATGCGCAACAACTGTTCCCTCTCTACAACCTTTTCACACCCCTCACTTCCTGGACACACCTTCTCCCAATTGCTCTCATTACCAGTGTTTGATGTCTGGTGCAGCTTGCGCTTCCAGATGCCCCTGAGGAGCGAGGAAGCGGGCGTGGATGTCTGTTTTTTTTTTTTGTTTTACTAAATGCAGGTGACTGGTCATTAGATTGGCTTGTCAGATCTGTTGCCAGTACCGCAGTTCTCACCTCTCTCAGCCCAGCGTGTAGCAGCACCGTCTTGCGCAACAGGCTCGACATGAGAACCAGCTAACCCGAGTTGGGCTGATCTGAAGTATCTTTGTCTTGCAGCTGGTGTCTTTTGATTGATGGGTTTGGAGAGGTCGATGCCTTCAAGCACACGTCACGGTCGTAAAGTTGTTAACCACTCCACTTAGGCTTATCCCAAAAGGGTGTGAGTCATTGTTTTAGCGACTGATTGACATGTGTTACAGCAGGTGTCTGTCTTGTTAGCACTTATTTACTTTTCCCGTGAGTGTACGTATGTTGGCTTCTAAGTTTGACTCCACCGATTGGACCAATGTCCAAAAGACCAACCCCTTTACTTACACTGCATACAGTACACAGGTCATAGGATTAGAGTCACAGATCCCAGTGACCTGACGTTTTCACCAGACACTGGCCTCCAAGGGTCTCATTCCAACAAAACAGACCTGATGAGCAAAGGTGTCACAACCATGTGTTTGCGCCGGATTCAAGACAAGAGATTGCATCAAATGATAGCGTGCTTGTGATTAATTTCCATGTCTCCTGGCATCTGTAATCAGTGTCTGGCCCAGATGAAAAAGCTTGCTGGCTTTGTGTGTTTATCAGCTGTTTCAGGTCCACAGCTGTCCTTTGGAAGTACAGAGCTGCCCATAAATAATAAATACGTAGTGCATTTGTCTGGCCAGGAGCCAGCAGCATATGTGCCCTTTTTTTGTAGTGTGGTATGTGTGCGTCAGGGTTTTCTTCATTTTATACCTTTTGATCTGTGCTGTAAAATGCAGATCTCTTGGGGACAGGGGCAGATCATTCCACCTGCTTTTAACCGTTTGAAGTCGTACCCTGGTTTTGAAAGCCAGAAGTTGTTAAAGGTCTACCAAAGGACGTATCAAGTAGTAACACATGACATTTAGTCATTGCTAAAATGTCATGTTATACAAAGAACCTTACCATTTGGGTTGAGTATGGAGAACGATCTCTGAATTTGTGTTTAAGCTAGTGTGTTTAAACTGCACATTCAACAAAAGCAAACATGGCAAGGTATAGAATATCTATCATTCTTTATTTGTTCACATTAATCAAAACAAATTACACAATACTTCACAAGAAATCAGTGTTTATGGCAACCTAAATCTGCTGAGAATAAACAGCTTTTGCTTACATGAAGTAACATGACAGTGATTGGAACCAGTAAGTAGAAATCTGAATCAGAGCTGCTAAAATTTGATAAAAAAAAAAAAAAAAAGAACGAAACCAATTTCCAACCAAACAGAAAATTGCTGCACGACTGTCCATTTGCTCGCGAGGTTTTGCTGGGATTTTTTTTTTTTTTTACTTGCAGGGTAAAGAGTTGCTTTATAGATGGCTTCTCTCTTCTTTCAAATGTGTCTCTGGCTATCAATGAAACCCTGCAATTTCACCGGATTCCACACTGGCTTTGCATGTAGGGACAAGCTCTGTGGCTTGTGTAACATGCAGTCATGCCGCATGATCTGTGTGTTGTTGTGTCACATCCATACGCTTCTTTATTTTTTTTGTTTTTTTTTTAGGACCTCTGGGGCCTCGACTGCCCAGGTCTGGACACACCTGTGGGCCCACTAGTTCTTTGCTCACGCTGCTCTCATCTCCACAAACACGGGGTGTTTCTTGACATGTTGAAATAGCACCTGTAATGTCACAATAAAGGATAAAGAAGGGCTGCTTGTGATAGTGCTGGTTGAGTCTTGACCACTCAGAAACGTCGAGAGTGTTATCTTTTCTTGTACAAGTTGTTAATTTGTTGTCGCTTCGTTGCATTTTGACCTTTTTTTTTTCTTCTTCTTCTCTTTAGTTCAGCCACCAAGAGAAAAACATTTGACAAACAGCCTCTTTTGCTCAGTGCAGAGTCGGGGCTTGCCCTCTCCTGCTTGCAAACAATAAAGACATAATTTGTACCTGATGTATTTGTAACAAAAAGATGGTGTAATTAGGCTAGAATTTGTTGTCCTTTCTGACGCTTTTATCCTCTTCCAGCTGTTTCCTCACGCCAAGCTTGTAAACACAGGCCCAGACAAAATGGATCACGATAGTGGTGTAACCCAGACTGGCCTGTTGGTCAGCAAGTGGATTCGTCACCAATAAGTTAGAATATGAGATTTGTGTCGAGGTCTTAAAGAGAATACCGCCTGAATAGAATAGCGAGAGCAGAATCTGAGTAAAAGAAGAGGTGTTGTGGCATAATATGAAGTTATCTTGTTGTCTACAACTATAAGTCTCTCTCTATTTGACACATGAATCCGTGTTTCTTATCTTGCTGATATATTTTTTTCAAGACACCTGCCCCAGGAAAAGACAAACCCCAGGCTGGCCCGTCTAAATCTCCCTCTCTGACTGAGATTAAGAGCAAGTTGTCAATGGCAGCCAAGGAGGTAAGCCTGTCATCCTCTTTTTGGCAAATTGCAACTCTTAATTGAATGTCTGACGCATGGTTAAGCTGGTGATTT
Source organism: Gadopsis marmoratus (assembly GCA_036023855.1). Lineage (NCBI taxonomy): Eukaryota > Metazoa > Chordata > Actinopteri > Centrarchiformes > Percichthyidae > Gadopsis > Gadopsis marmoratus. The sequence continues at coordinate 26,338 of JAVQJF010060696.1, forward strand.
AATGTCCCTTTTCACCAGGGAAAACCACTACCGAAGACAGAGCAGAAGTTTGAGAATTTCGTGAGGAGTTCTTTTAAAATCTCAGACAAAAAAGTAAGTAATCACAAGCCATTTGATATATTATGATTATATTTATTCATTGCATGTGGTTTTGAGAGCCCTGATTACGAGGCATCTGAGATTGGCCTTTGTTTATTTCTAAGTCTTGCGTTTCTACATTTTCAGCTCATGTGTCACATGTGCAATTCATATCAATTTCCTGCTTTTTTGCTTCAGCCACGGGGAGTTGTTTGGTTGCTGGCACTATTCCGGTTGCCACGGGCACATTTACATCAACCTTCATTTCAGCTTTAAGAGCTTTTTTCTTGATAGATAGCCAGGAATGCATTATTGTGCCTTACACTGTCCTCATACCTTACACTGTCCATTCTTCCTCAAACGTCTCTCCAGCACAGTGTGTTCTCTTTGAATTATATTCATTTTGTGTCAGCGGGCTCTTCCGAGATGGAATGGGAGTACACCTGCCAAGGCAAACTCTTTCTCTGTGATTTACTGGAGTGTGTGTCTTTTGTAGCCTTAATGAAGGGACTGGTGGTATGTGGATGGTACCAGTCTCTTTCACATTCAAGGCCTTTGACCATCCCCCCCAAAAAAAGTTTTTTTCTAAATGCAGCACTTAAATCTTTTCTAATGCTGCTTGTCATTTCAGAAGAAAAACAGCCCCTGCACATTATTTTGCAGCACGTTTATTAATCACCCAAAAACCTTTAGATTATCACCACCGACTAAATGATTTTAGGCGGCGTGTCAGATAGCAGAGGTGCGTTTTCTGTATCAAAGCATCTGTATGAATGCAAACACTGGAAAAGGGCTATTTCAACATTCATTTGTGATTGCATTGCACTGGTAAAAGGTTAACTGCGTTAACAGTTAAGGGAGCAGGTGGAAGCTCTTTAGACAGGCACGAGGGCCGGTTGAACAAGGAAAAAGAGTGGGTGTGGAGTTGGGTCAGGGGGAGCTTGTTGATCCCAGTGTGTAGAAACATCTGTGGAAGTGCTTTGGTTTCATCAGCCAAGGCTGAGATCTGTCAGACCTGGAGCACCTAGTCATATACTCTGGTATGTATGCTCCCACCCAACCCCTCGTCGTTCCCCAACAGCCCCATCTAACTAAACTCAGCGTTCCCACAGGCAAGAGACGCACAACAGCATGTTGTAGTAAAAGTGAGTCATGTGTCTCATGCTGTGTAGCACTTCATTTGGATGATTTGTAATTTTTTTCTTCTTTTCTGTTGTTATCCCTCTCTCCCCTCTCTGCACCTTCCTCAGGTGGTCAAGGATCTTTGGAGTTTTGTTCAAACTTTGAAGATTAAGAAGAAGTAACAAACCTGGTACTTACTTACCTTGCATTTGTATGTTTTGCATCCTGCAAGACATTTAAAGGCACAGTCGAGCGAGATTTCCTACTTGGTCATCGTTGCTAACTATGACTTGGGGTGAACAGATGGACAGAAAATGGGTAAAGCCATTAATGGTTCAGGTGTCATTGGGTTTTTTTTTTAATAGATGCAAAGCACCTCCTGGAGCTAGTTTGTAATTCACTCACAAACTCACCCATTCACCTTTAGCAGACTGCAGAGTTTCCACAGTCCACTTCATCATATGCCAGTCTGCGCCATCAAATGACCTGCAAATGAAAGAAATAGCTGCTGCAATTTTAAATAGCACCTGCAGGTTTTTATAGCTGCCGTAAATAACAGATATGTAAATTATTAAGGAACAACAAAGTTCATAATTGAAGTATTCAGAGCCAAAGACCAGACAGAACCTAGTCAAGTTTAGTCATTGACATTTTTTTATATGGCCTTTCGGTCCTTCCCAGCTATTTGTGAGGTTTGCAGCAATATCTTCTTTTGATACAACAACAAGGACTCACTGAAGACAAAGATTTTCAAATTCTGCACACGAGGGCTCTTGGATGTAAAATATAAATCCTCAAACAGCGGCTGTAAAAATGAAAGCAAATGCAGGTGGTGTAATTGGGAAATTACAAAAGTTATTCCTTTCCTTGCCCTTTGAAGGTGAGATCGACATGCCCACGTCTTACTTTCTTCACATATAGTCCCTGAATGTTGCATTGGAACTGCAAGTGTGGAAGTGCAGGTGTGGAACTGCTGGTGCTGCAGCTCTGCAATTTGATGATATTGGGCTGAGCCTGGTTTCAGGTGCTTCGCATCCATGACACTGTGTGTCTTTGTTAAGTAAGCAATGCAACAGGAAATACTGCAGAATGTGCCTTTAAATATCTCTACCGTAACCTGAGATAAATCAAGAGTTACAGTTTGTGTGAGTTTGAACAGTTGGTTCACGAATGGTTAAGAAAGCTGAAACTGGGGGACAGTGACAATGTGTTTTAAATCCAAAGTGTTGTTTTGTTATTTTAGGTTCTGTCTGGCTTTCCGAAGCTCTTTTAGCTTGTGAAACACGCTTACAGATTGTACTCTGAATTTGTCCCGTCTTAATTGATTTATACATCTTGTACATAAATTCATCAGCATGTCAAGATAACAGTTTTTTTTTTTAATTGTGTAACTCGGTTTGCTTATTGCAACTCCTGCAGCAACTGTATATCTGAACAACAACACCAAGGGTTACTTTTGTGTTTCCTGCAGTGATGGAACACATAAGGAACACGATTCAACTCTCTAAAACATTTCACTTTAAAAAAAAAAACGGGGAATGCAATTTTGAAACATTAAGAGCCAGACAGTATATCTACGTGGATGTATACAGTTTTATCTTTGCTACTGTTACATATCTTTACCAGTTAATCAGTTTTACCAGGAAACACACCTGGCATTTCTGGACCAGAGCAGTTGTTGTGGATTCATTCTTTGTTTTTTGTTTTTTTAATACTTTGAGTACAAACTGAGTTAATTTTTTATGAGGGTCATCTAAACCTGCACATTTTACAACCCTGCCGACTGTTTCAGATGGCATTTCATGGAGCCTGAATTCATATCAAGCGCATTAACATCTGTTAAAGCCTGAGATGGGTCTTCATTACAGGGATTGCAGCCAAAAATCATCTACCAAAAATGTTCATAAGAGCAGTACACAAAACATTCTCAAGAGTATTGTGAGCTCTATAAAACCAACACAGATGCCCCGAATATAATGTTGTTCTTTAATGTAACATACATTGCATACAAACAGTTAAAAACAACTGTTTACTAGCTGCAGGAGTATACTTACGACGTGGCACTAACACTGCTTTCGGTGTATTTCTGTGCACTCGAATCCACTAAAAACTAATTACAAGCCTGTGATTAACACAGATTATCTTATTTATTACAACATAAACATTAGGTATATATCAGAATAGCATGACGTCGCCTTTACAGAAACCCCATAACAAACTCAGCCCTGTAATTGTGTGCACTCTTGTATATCAGTGCTCCTGGTGACAATGATCATGCACTTGCTCTGTGCTTATAATGTGTTTATGATCCTATATAATGTCTTTTAATGAGCCAGATGTTGGCAGCTGGATACCATCTTTAACCGATCAAAATGCTTGGTCCAACATCTTGTCTGTAACGGATATCTGAAATTCCTTAGTTGTAAACTGTACTACGTTAACTAATGTAGGTCATTAAAGTCGCCATGGTAATTTACCTAAATATTATATTTGGAATATCTGTGTTGTCCTCCTTGTAGCGAGGTTTCGGTAGGAGCAGGTTGCCATGACCAGTATTTGATTTTGGCTTGCGTTTGAGTTCATGACGGAGTTCTTCATTAATAATTCCCTTAATTAGTTTTGTTTTTCCTGTAAATTCATCTCTTGCTTTTATTTACAAGTACGGCAGCTGAACAATTACATTTTTAAGTGTGTGCGCAATCCGCCCTTGCTAATAGCTGGTTTTGCAGCTTGGATCTGTTGTCATGACCTTTGTCTGAAGTGTACTAGTTTGGTATAGAAGTTTTTTAAACCCCCCCCTTTTTTTAAATGTTGGAAATATTGTCCTGTTTTTGTTAACTTTCTGTTTTAGCCCTGCCGTTCGTCTTCTTTAGCTCGTCCTTTTTTAATTCTGTATGGGGTAATTTTGAAGCCAGTACCTAAATATGTCCAAGTGTATTTCAAAACAAAAGAGAGTTGATAACCTGATGTATGTTTAGGTCTCATTATTTTTAATCATTTTAGTAACACCAAAATGTGGTTGAAATTTGGCCTTCAAAAATACAATTTGCAGCAAGCACGGTTTGTACAGTTGTGCTCCTTAAATGCTGCTGGCATGGTAAAGCATTAAGTTCAGAACAGCGTTATAAAGTTCTCATTGAGTTCTGTGGATATTGAGTTCTAGTAAATATCTAGCAATGGATGTGACACAAGTAGTTCAGAAATGCATCTATGATTCATTCTGTATCGATCCAATGACCCCCTCTGTATTTTCTCTATCCATTATATTGCTTTGCCTCTGAGCTGAAATACCTGCTGTAAAACATTAATGCGTATTGATTGGCATCTTCGATTTGAATTGACACATAAAGCTCATACGTATTTGCTGCATTTGTCAGTGCAACTTAAATTGTAAATACACTGTATTGTAGTCAGATCTGAAGTGGTATGAGTAGATGAGGGCTGGGCTGTGTTGAAAGAAAGTGCATTTAGTCAAACCTTATTGATTAGTTCTTGCATGACTGCTGATGGTGGATAATCATTCGTTCATGGTTTGTTGAGATGAACATATCCATCCTTTTTGGTTTTATCCTACCTGTAACACTTACCTGAATAAAGTGAATCCCAGCTGGGTTTGAGTCACATATTTTTACATTTGAATTTGACCAACCTGTTTTCTCTCGCACGCCACTGGAAGATATCACTTGTGAATTCAGCATTAACAATATGTCCAGAAGAAAGACATTAGTGGAATAATATCCAAGTAAGTATTTTTGCAGTTCAGAGGCGGTTTTCAGTCTTTCTTTGGGGTTAGGTGTAGAGTAACTAAATCACTTTTGTCTTCCCTCCTTTGAAAATAGGCGGCTCCATTACGTATTCTTGAAATAGAAACAATCCACTCTGCTTTGAAGAGTGGACTGCTAGTACAGTTCATCTAGCTATGAACGACCACTGTGTGTGGACATCTGCTGCCTGATTATCTGCAACTTGGACTTAGTTTGAGTGTCTTAGTTTCCTGAGTTGCCCGCTGGTGTTTTGCAGTTTCTCAGCTATGTGACTGCATCTTGTTGGTGGTTTAACTTCAAGTCAGTGAGGACAGTGTGTGAACGCAGCATAAAGGAACAGTTAAGAAGCATCTTGAGGAACACTGCCTTTTGATATTAGTCGAGGTTGATTTGTTTTTTTCTTATAAAAATCCCACTTTATTTTTTTCCTCCTGAAAGGATATGTTCACCCTTTTTCAAGTCTGTCTTAAAATAATACATGCAAGACCTTATGTACACTGAAATCATTGTTGGTCGCTGTTATTGTTCCTCCTGTCTATACTGGCTGTGAAGAGATTCCTTTCTAAAGCAATTTCAATGTAAGTGACGTACGTTCAGCTACAGGTAATATTAAGCTTCGACGGTCAGATTTAGACAAATCAAATGGGTATCTTCCAAAGTACCATATTTGTTTTTTTGTGCTTCCACGGGCAGTGTTTTCTGGCTGAGCTGGGGCAGAGGGATAGTAACAAAAAAAACCTGTTATTATACAGAAAAGACTGTAACTTGGAAAATACCGCCTTGATTTGACTGACTCAAACTGGTGAAACCTCATATTATCGTTGGCTGAACTTTAGAATTTGTTTTTGCACTGAATTAGGACGGTGGAGTTTGTCCCTCATCACTTACATTGAAATTGCTTTAAGGAAGAATCTTTTTTCGGCAACTATGGACAGCTGGAATAATTAAAGCAACCAGCAGTGCTTTCAGTGTGCATACAGCCATGTGAGCATTGTTTAAAGACATACTTGGAAAACTGTGAGCCTTTTCCTTTAATTGTAATAAGCACCCATCTTTGTTGTCACCACTGGGTGGCACTGAAGTCCAGGCGTTGACTTCAAAGGGAGACTGATGATGATATAAATTGATTAAGCTTTTACCTGAAGTGTGAGTCAGGCATTACTTCACCACCAGCTGAACAGTTCTTGCCCTGTAGCCACGAGGAAGTGAGGCGGATGCAGCCGCGGGATGACGCACAATTTTGTGTTCCAAACAAGACGACTGAGAGGCACGTGGAAATCCCCCCATTGTGGTTGACTTGAATTCCAGTCCAGGGTTTGACTGAACCAGCCTGGAGGTACTAACACACACGCACACACATATACATATATATATATATATATATATATATATATATAAAGAATGGCAGGTCTACAAGTTGCTCTGTGTACCTACGTGGAGAAAAAATGCTAGTATCGACAAAATAAGCATCAGTCGGGTGGTATAGATAGCAGGAAAAGGGTATATACAGGAAAAGAAATGCAACACTGTAAAAGCAAAATTCCCATGTAGAAGCAGGTTAGAAAAGGTATAATAAGTCATATGTATAATAATGGAGAAAAGGAAGGAAGGGGAGGAAGCAAAAACCTTGGCAGAAAATGTGAAATGGAGAAAGAATAGATTTATGAAATGTGCATTTCACATAAGTGTTCTGGATAATGGCCGTGCCTTCCAATTAATCTTCTTAGAGCTTGTTGATTATTTACGTTGCATTATTTCTGCAGTCTTAACAATATTCATATAACAAATAGATAAAATGGAAACTGAAATGGGACAGTAAATAAAGAGGTGAATTTATATGCAATTGGTAAATATTACAGTCAAACTAATGCCTACATTTACTTGTAATGTATTATTTTGGTGCATTTAATGGCATATTCTTTTAATCATATATATTTTGTTGTTTTGGGAGTTTCGGTCCTCCCTGCATGTGTCATTAGGCAGCGTGAACTTAAACAAAATACAAAGAAAATGCAATAAAGGTAACCTTTACTCTGGTTTGGAACTGCAGGTGTGATCATATCTTTATGACATCACTCAGAACCTTTCTAAAATAGAAAAAATAAATGTTCTCACTTACTTGTAGTGGTGTCTTGCCTCATCCATTCTATTCAACAGTAACTTGCCTGTCAAAGTCCAACATATTAACGATTCTCATTGGGACTATTTCCTCTGTAGAAAGTATAGTTGTAAAGAAAATCGTTTCTGTTAATTATTATTTCTGGATGGAGTCAGAAATCAGAGACTGGCATCTCAAAACCTGGACAAATACAACTGCATGGCTAGATACCACAAGAGGTAAGTGAGAAATATGTTTGGTTTGTAATTTGGGTGAACTGACCCTTTAACATTACTCCTTATCACATTTAACGTTACGCCTCACTATAACAGTTAAACCACACAGGGACAAGGCAGGTGCGCTGTACATGTGAGACGGCAGGTATCACTATGTGTGGCAGCCAAACACATTAGGCCATTAGGGCAATATGGCCCTATTCTCTAATCCCACAGCCACACGATACGGGACAGCACAGTCGTGAGGGTCAGTTCTCATTGACGCCTCCATCTGAGGATGATCTCCTCAACTCGTGTGTGTTTGTGCTCATAGGACAGGTGTGTTTTGTTTGTGACTGCTTGCCCCCCCCTATGAAGAATGTTTGTGAAAAACCGGGATTTTGTGCTGTATAAAACCAGCTTGTTCAGCCATCTGTCTTATTAAAAGCCTGAAGCCTGTGTGTGTGTGTGTCTGTCAGTCTTTGTCTGTCTGTCTGTCTGTGCGTGCATAGGGGGGATGGATTAAATAATCTTCCATCCACATTGAATCATTTGTACTGTTTATGGGCATTTTAGCACAAACTAAAATTAAAATATGAAAACTTTCAGTTCCATGTTTTCACAACACATCTTAGTGAAATGCACGTGTGGGAGAGGAGGTACAGTAGATAACATTTGACAGGCTCGGGCTGTTCTTGTACGTTCAAACCATTTGAAGAAGCTTTTTATAGCCCTTAAAACACTTCCCAGCCCTTTTGAAATAATGTAATAGCCATGTAATATAAACCAGCACATCATGTTATACAAGTGACTGATAGTAGATGCTAATCTGAACAAAACATGAGAACTAGCTTCCGGGGAACTTTTACTTAAAATGTTATCGCAGCAATGTTAACTTGATGCAAAATGGATGCTATACTGCAAATTAACCATGGAGCCAACTAAAATTCATTTGCACCCTGTTTTACACCATCTATTTGGCTCGACTTACAATGTAGTGAATAGTGGGTTAAATTAATGAAAGCAATAACAAGTTGCAGGTTTCACCTGGGTTTACCTGGTCAAAGAGCCATGACAGAATACTTTGTGTGATACTGAATACATATGCAAATGTCAATGCTGCAAAAGTTGCCAGATAAAATCCAAAAATATATATATATATCACAATGTTTTTGGGCCTTATATATGATGATATTTGATCCTTACTAGGATTTAACCCATCGTGGTTGAACTCCGATGGGGTGGACTCTCTCAGCTTGTAGGTGCAACAGCCAGTAGACATTACATTTCACATTAAAGGTTCTCTGTGGAGTTTTCTTATAAACACATAAAAGTTATGTTTATATTAATTGTTTCCCACCAAAATGCGTTGTGTGTTTCCTTGAGGTCAAACATGTTGAATGCATTTCTTTCCTTGTGAAACGTTTGCAAAGCAGATTTTTCTAATATTTTTAATTGTGCATGTTGTCAATGTCCACGTTTGCTGATTTATAGTTGTGTTCTCCACTGCCTTTGTTGGCTCTGCATTCCTTAGCATGTTACAGCCACCAACTGTTGATCAACAGAAAAGCGGGAAACCCAACGACAACAAAATACGGTCGCACTCATAAAAACATTGCTCTGTAGCGCCACAAGTGGTTATAGACTCTGCAGGGTGACTATTAGCTCATTTGTGGATTGAATTGCAAGTTGTTGACACCAATTTCAACATGTCACCTTAATGTTTGTGTCCAGGTCAAAGGTCAAAGCCCCATTAGTTATTTATGAAAAGCACGCAAATCTCAAACATCTGTTTACATAGGCCTGAAGAAAGAAACTTTCAAATTCACATTAAAATTCAGACGTGTGCTGTCACCACTTCATCACCTCCTTTCTTACTATGGCTTGTAGCAACTAGTATCAATTAAGCTACAAATTTCCATTTGATACAATCACCTGCGTTGCTGCCAAGAGTGTTGCTCCACATGCTTCTCTCCAGACGTCTTGGAAGTGTCAGTATATCTTTCTCAAAGGCCAGGCACTCTTTTCCATGAATCCGAGGCACAGATTATGCAACCTCATCCTACACTGTTCTTTAATCTGCCTTCGGGGAATGCTAACACTGCTGTCAGACTGACTATATCACTCCACTCACAACGCCTCCGCCTGGATTTCTACAACTCCAGTTTGAAGCTAAAAGCAGTGGCAGATGTAAAGTAAACCTACTCGTAATTATTAGACTTTTTTTTTACGTAATGTCACCTGATGTATTTGTTTGTTGCTATATATCTATATTAGCGTGCACTCCTTTGTTACGTGTTGTTTTACTGCATTAGACGTTCTGCAGAAGGTTCAGTGAAATCCCGTATTATCAGTCAAAACTGTCTTGCTAAGGTTTTACCTGCAGGACATCTAATTGAGGACAATATTTTCATACTCATCTCTGGTGGAAAGAAATGTAAGGTCATGTCTCTGCAGGCATGTACATTTCCGCCCTCTTTTTTTTTTTTTTTTCTCACGACCCAAAGGGATGTGTGATTTTAAACACATCTGTGCGTCTAGTTTGGGGAGAAAAAAAAACTCACTCCGCGACAACAGCTGTTGTTAAACGTGTGTTAATACTATATAATGATTCTGTGTGTGTGTTGAGTGTTGTTTTTTTAAGACAGTCTGAAGTTGGAAAGCAACGCGGTATATGTCCTCCAAAACGGGACATGCAGAGAGAGATGTTGAAAAAGAAGCATTCTTTTTAAAGCTGCACTGTCAGATTTGCAATTTGGCGGCCCCAAGTGGCAGTGAAAGATAACTTTGATTTGGGATTTTTGGGCTTAATTAGGCTTCGTTAAAGGAGTCGCATTCTTTTCTGTGCAGCACCAGTTTGTGATTTAGACTGATAAGAATGATGGTTTTTCGTACAAAAGCCGTGGATCTCTCAGAAGATTCTGCCCAGATGTAAAGACCTCTGTCAGTGGCATGTTTTGAGTGAGCGTGTTGTTAACAATATCTGTTTCCTTGGGTAGTTTGTGCTTAACACGTCAAACTGTGACTACTGACACATGCACGCACGCACGCCCATCCCTCCCATGACAATTGTTTTGACCTTTGCTCTGAGGAAATAAGGCCGTCTGTGCTTGATGTGACAGGTTGGCACATCACCTGGATACAGGCAAATAAACGAGCAGAGGGAAAAAATATCAAGGGAACATTTCAAGCATTCACAGAGAGCTTTCAAAATGGAACAATGACTTTGCCCTGGGGGGAAAAAGTGATCATGCTGGTATGTTTATATTAGACGGAAAGGAAGCCGTCATTGTCATCACCAGTGATTTTCTCTTTCACGGCAAGATTTTGACAGTTGACTGTATCCTAATAACAATTCCTTCTATCTATAAGTCAATTGTCACGGATGATGCGCTTATGTAAACATTGTTCTTCACAAAAAAAAAAGAAAAAGCAGGCAACTCTTTTCCTGTCAGGCTTTGTGAACTCTGCGGCACTATCATGAATAATGTCAATACTAAACAGCTATTTTTAATTATTTCCGTCTTGAATGAAGTCCTTGCACTCTACTGTGCGATTTTATTTAATGCCATATTCATCATTTGTGTGCTCTTGGCGTTGGGGATATGTGAGGGGATGACAGGGTGGGGATGTGTGCGAGGGTTGTTCATTCTGGGATTGGGAACATTTCAGCGAAACAGACATCGGGGGAAGTAATTGTGCAAATTAGAGGAAGAGGTGGGGGAGTTCATCATCTATCTTCCCGTAAGCAATCCCTGGCCCAGTAAAACACAGCCCAGTTGGTACAGCAATAGGACATGCGGTTATTAATACAGAAGAGGGAGGTGCGCTCGCCTCGACAAGCGCCAACACGCGAGCACATTACCTCTACAGCTTCTATGGCAAAGATGTGAGCTGCATTCCTCTGCCCACAAACTCAGAGCTTTTTTCCCCCTAACCTAAGATAGAAGAGAGGTTTCCAAGAGTTGGGCTCAGATCTGGGGGAGTTTGTAAGGCTCAGGCTTTGCAAAAGAAAACTCGCCTGCACTTTGTTCATCTTCCACATTTACTTTTTTCTGAAATTATACTTGCATGAGGATTTTTGGAGAAGTACCTTTCTTTCTTTTTTGGTTTTTTACTAAAAAACAAAAAGGTTATACTGGCTATCACCCCCATCTTGCTCTTAATTATTAACAATTCCCTTATTCCTGGTAATGTCCCCACCCTTTTCAAGAATGCCATTAATAAGCCTCTTAAAAAAAAAACAGCAAACCATAATCCCATTGTCCTAAGAAGCTATAGCTGTTCACAAGCTTTGTGTGATCAGAGGTGAAAACGTTTTGTCTGCCGTACACCTGAGTGGACTTCATCTGTATCAATGGACATCTTTTTTGGTCCGGTTGTGATTTTCAATGCTTTTCACTGCTGTGAACCTGGGGAGCTGTGTTGTCAAGGGCGACAGTTCTCAGTAGAGTCTGCTGAGGCAAATTTGTCCCACGTAGGGAGACGGGCTAAGTGTGATTTAAAGATGTCTATTGGTCAGTGTCTAATGGAAATTGCAAGCTCACTCAGAGTAGCGAAACCTGGGCCCCTTCCTGGAGCCAGGCTTTGGCCGAGTTAAGCCCAAAAAACAACAAGGGGCTGCCGTCCTGTAGGCTCACGGTGTGTAGGGTCAGGATGGGCAGCTATTCTGGTAGCAGGTTACAACTGGGGACCTTGGCATGACGCTATGACAACGGGCTCTTGGGATGTGGCATACCACTTTTCTGGTGGTGCGCAAGCCAAAGCCATTGTGAAAAATTGGGCAACATCACCGATACTGGGGGGCTGGCTTCACCCCTCTTCTGCAGTTACCCAGTGTGGGATCCACTAGGCACGTGTGGATGTCATGAGGTCCTGGTTTAAGGCAGCTACAGGGACATTGTCCCCAGAGAATGATGTGGTCCGCTCTATGCGACAGCTGCTGTGAATGGCTGAACCCCTTGTTCAAAAGGTCTTCACCTGGGGGAAAGTTGGGGACATGAAATCCAGACGTTCAAACACTCAGTTGCAGAAGTAGGTGGAGTTGTGCCCAGAAGAGCATACGTGAATGAAGTGACAGCCTCCCTGAGATGGTGAAGGCTCCGGATGTGATTAAGCTTCCTCGGTTGACACGCCTTGTGTTGAAGTCAGGACAGGGCTTATGGACAGCCAGATTTAGGTGATGATTCTTATTTGTTTTGTTTTTTAAAGGAGTGCGTACTCTTAATTGTTGGGGTGCCACATTTCTCAGCCTCGCCAGGATAGCTTATGCCAGGGCATAACAAAATCTGCTGTTTAATAAGGATGTATTTTTGCTGACTTTATCAAACTTGGTAGATTGCCGCTTCAGGAGGAGGTGCTGAGCCTGCTACCACCATGACTCGGACCGAGATAAGCAATGGAAAGTAGATGAATGGGAGGACACTTCTCAATTTCTCCTTGTAAAAAAATGTGAGTTGGTAAGAAATGTTGTTTATTCAGTATAGGGCTGAGCAATATTTCAAATGCTGTGTAACACAGACTGTAGTTGTAGGATTTATCTGTCTGTCTGATTGTTAACCATTCCTGTTGCTGCCATAAAGGACTCCATTCAAACAGATGTCACCGCATCCCCAGATGCCAGTAATTAAGTAGTGAGTACCATGTTATCTGCTTGATGACCAAAGCTATGAAGATATCAAATATAAGAATGATAAGATGTATTGCCTAGAAAACTGGGAGCTTGTATTCTTTAAACTGGAGACAGAAACCTTGTGGTGAACACAGGGGTAGGATGTTTAAATTTAACTTACATTTAATTTATCTCTAAACCACAAGTTTATTTAAATTAAAGCACATTTGTCTGTCCAAGATCAGCGGCTGCCTTAGGCAGCACTTTTATCGTATATTTGACAGACATGCCTCACTCAAACCACTGTGCCTCAACAAGGTAATTTGTCAGTTCCCAAACTTCAAAAAGCTGATATCGCTAATGACTTTAGCCCCCAAGCTCCGTGGGGCCGTTATGCACCTTGCATGTTGTCTCACTTGACGCCTTTTCCAGCTTCCACAGCATTTTCTCCCAGGTTTTAACAAGGGGAAAGCAAAATCTGACAACTGCAATGATTGGTTGGTTTTCTCTCTTCCAGTGAAATTGTTGTTTTCACTGGAAGTGACAGGAAAGAAACGACAAACTACACTTTAGAATTATCCATCACATACAATCGTCATTGAGTCCTTCCCCGCATAGGGAAGAGAAAATTGCAGGAATAGGATATTACCACACTAAAAGTGCCACACTAAACCTTGAAATACTTTAACTGAACCATGTGTATAGTAAACTATAGACAATTGTGATTCACATTTAAAAATGGTTTTCACAAGAGCAGTACAGTGGAGGGATGACTTACCACTGGTGATCCCACACTTTATTTGGGTTGATCTAATGCATTTCTTGACCTACAACACACTTTTACCAATGCTGCTCTGCAGGTCTTTAACCTGATTTACTGGTTTAGCTGCTTTTATTTTAGCTTGGCTACTCCTTTTCATTTTCTTTATGTATTTGTTTTTCCTACTAAGTATAACGCAGAGAGATAAACGCACAAAACACTGTCCACCCGACCTCCGAACCCAACTACCTGACCTGGCTGTCGGTTAGCTCACATATCTTGTTTTCATGTCATTAATGGCACAAATTAAAATGAACAAGCCTGTTCTGACCTTCAGGGATATTCTTATATTATATTTCTATACTTTTAATTACCTGCATAAATTATCCAGAAACATTCCCGGGAGACGTTCAGCACCAAAGATCCAGTAATGCTTTGACAGTGAGGCTACATCAATCGTATTTCATTTTATATTTCATACCGTCTAAATTTAGTTTGCGGTGATGCAATGCACATATTTGTGTGCATTGCAGACAAAAACAACATTAGCCATATCAAAGCTGTTTGGGTGTGGAAGGGTCCGGCCTTCTTCTCGGTGGGTGGAGGTACCAGCCTGCCTTCCCTTTGTACATCTTACATCTGGAACGGGCACATTTTTTCCCCTCTTTTCCAAATAACATCTGCAGCTAAAAAGCCAGACAGGTAGTTAGAGTTGATTGGTCATGGATGGCTTTTCTCTCTCTCTCTCTCTCCTCTTTCTATGTCGCTCGGTCTGTCTCTCGCCCCCTCCCTTTTTTTTTTCTATTCTACAAAGCCCAGAGGCTAGTATTTCACTGATTACAGAGTCCCTCCATTTGAATGGTCGTTTGTGTATTGTCAGAACAAAGGGGGCAAGCGGCCTCTGAAGAGGTGCTAGACAGGGGAATGGATTGGGCTCAGCGATTAGAATGAGTGCAACTGCAGGTTCAGGCTGGCTTACCAGAGCAGAGGCAGCTCAAGGAGGGACTCCACTCCAACTGCTGTGGGACCTTTCGTGACTGGGAAAAGAGGACTTGTGTGCAGAAGCTGCACTCCAGTGCAACTTATTGTTGAACTGAAATTGTAAGGGAGAGGCATCAGGGGTTTGATAGCGGATTAACTGACCCCTTGTATCGCTCTGGATTGGGGTTGTCACTCTGTCGGCCCCAGTGGTGCAAAACAGCAACCTGGGTTAGGATTAAGCTTCTTAATTTCATGTAGAAAGGTCATTATAACCTTAAAGCAGCCCATAATGCAGCACAAGTTATGCTTCAACACCAAAAGTAAGGTAAAACGCCTCATCCTGCCTAAATGAGATGGCATGTATTTTTCAACAAGGGCACAACAGACCAGTTGCACCTGAGGAAGTGCTTTTCAGACGGCACAGTAATCAGATAAACATTAGCCTGACAGGTTTCGGCTTTGAACACTCACTTAGTTTTTCTCACCCCTAACATGAAGGTAGTGACTTAAAATCAAAGTCCTCATTAAATTACATGGGCGAGTCCGGGTCACACTCTTGGTGGGCTTCAACCTCCTTTTGATTCTACAGCGTCGCCTTTTTAAATCTGTTTCTAAGCTGATTTTTAATTTACTTTGGGCCTCTGTGCCATTAATGTGATCTCTAAATGTCTTTAAGGGTTGAAGATGCATTTAAAACATAGCAGGGCAGCTAGGTGTTTTTTTTTTTAATAATTGCCAAATAATAACACATTTTGTGTGAATGAGTCAACCCTTCTGGCCAGTTTGCGAGTCTCATAGCAATTTTATGCCACGTTACAAACAACCAGCCCCTTAATTTGGTAATTATGGCTATCCAAAAAAACGATTATGGGGTCGTTCAATTCAGGGAGGAAAAAGAAATTAAAGCGCTGACAAAAGAGCACTCGCATCATTTCACCACCAGTCCACCCAGCTCTGAAGGCTTATTATGTCATTAAGGCACTCATATTGTTCAGCAAAAGTCTGAGAGCAGAAACAAGACTTTTTGATTACCTCTGCTCGTCCAAGGGACCTGACATTTATCTGTCAAACGTGGGCCAAAAACGTAGAACACATGGGGTCCGTCGGCTGATTGTTATTCAATTCTAGCACTGTGACACATTTTGGCAGTTTCTCTTTCCTGAGCAGTGGCCAAAGAATTCATCCAAGCAAGAATAGTTTAGTGATGTCCTCGAAGCGCATGTAGTCACATAAAGTTATTCCACGTGTTAGCAACTAGCAACAAGAGAGCCCATACTTTTGTTTATGCTTTTGGACAACTCCAGACTCCCTGCTGGATGAGATGGAGCAAATCATCATTAGTGTCAAGCAGGCGACTGAAGTCAGTGGAAACATTAATACGTTGTGCATGTACCGCGGTGCACAGAGATGATTTCTTGAAGAGCGACACTTTAATTTTCACCCGTCACTCCCCACTGCCTCTCCCCCAAAGCGCGCCCGCACCCAAATTCTCTGGCCTCTTCCCTTCAAGGCAAAACCTAAATGGCCCTTAATGACTCCATGCAAACAACGTGTGACGGGGGACAAATTACTAAAACACTTCCCGCTTTTTTTTTCTCCTCCTCCCTCTCCTTCAGGTGATACTTGAAAGGTCTCCGAGGTAGCTGGCTAGCTGCGCCCTCCCTTCCTCTGGCTCCTCTCTCTGTCACCCTCCACAATGTCAAGGTGTCGCGACCCCGTCGCGACCCAAACCCACGTTAGCTGTTGGACTTCAGTAGCCTGCAGAAGGGCACGGCCCGACGGCGTGAAAAGGGATGTGAGTGTGTGTATGGAGAGGCGGGTGTGGGGTCAGCATATACTAATGGGGTGAGGCTGATTTCAGCGAGATGAGAGGAAGAGGGCCGTCCCGTCCGGGTCTCACACGCTTGTCGACCTGTGACTTCTAGTTGGGGGGGGGAGGCTTCTGGGTGGCTTATATAGCCAGTGGTCGCCCATCTGCATCAATCGGCTCACCTTGAGAATTGAATGGGACACATACACCCCCGCCGACACACCACAACTACCCACCCCTCCTTCGCGGCCCTGACACCCCTCCTTTCCTTTAAGTCAATATGTCCATGTCAGAGATGAAAGTGCAAAGTGGGAGGGACGCGGAGGGGGTCCTGACACTAATGTAGTACATTGGGCTTCACTTACTGATCTGCCAAGTTCTTTTGTCAAGCCCTAAATGCCTGCTAGGGCCCTTTGAACCGCTGAGCGCTCGCCTGCCCTCGGATGCCTCCTCCTTTAGCTTCAATGAGATATCCTCTGTGACATTCCCACAGTCCCGTCGCTACGGACAGACACGCATAGCTGCACGGACGCGGCGAGGTTCAAATTCAAAGGCTTGAAAGGAGTCTGGGAGTCGTCTAAATGACATCGTCCGCCACTTTGCAGCTCTTCACTTAAAAGTCACATTTGTTTTCATCAGAATGGAAATGAAACTGGCAAATGTGGCTGCAGAGGATCATTTCAGGCACCGTTTGATTCTGTGGTTTGAAAGCACTTTCATTGGCTGCCAAGCACAGCAAGCCAGGTAAACTAAGACCTTTAACTTGCTTGCTTGTTTTTCTCACTCCCTCACTCTTGTCAGCTAATCTCTGTGGGTAACCTTATCCCAACTCTAGAGTGGCTGCCCCCCCCCGTCCTCCTCCGAGCCTCAGAAACTGGACTGAGAAACAGCTCTCCCCATTCATAAAGCTCACTCTTGTTATGCTCGACCAGCCGTGTACTGCATTTGATTGATTCTTGCTGTTTTATCACTTTTTTTATTTTTTTTTACTTTGTCAATTAGCGTCAGCAAGCAGTTTGCAGGAGCCCCAACTCTTTTGACTTGATGGTGTGAAAATTTATGTTGCAACCCACAACTAAAGTTCTTCCTTTTAAAAGGTTCAACTCACCCAAATTTATGAAATTCAATCATTCAATCAATTTTGAAAATTCCGCAGCAGAAACTGTGCCCCCTTAATAATCCACAGAACACACGGTCAACAACTGGATCTACTTTCATGGTATTGGAGTGTTGGCAGACATATCAGAGATGTATTGTTTAAAAGAAACAGACATAAAAAACATAAAACAGTCTAGAAGGCTGAATGACATGGCTAGATTATTTAGAAAATGTATATTTTTATAGGTTCTGTGAACCATCCCTTCAAGACTGCAATTTCTCTTACAGATGAGGTATTTTGTTGCCCTTGTATTGGACCTCGTATCGCTTTATTCTCCACATGCAGCAGTTGCATGGGTTGTTTTCTCTGTGGATTTATTTTGTAATTAATAAAAGAAATTGTAACGAGGCTAGATATGGATAAACCTGGTCAAATGATGAGCGGCTCTTCAAAGGGGACAGACTAGTAGCCAATTAAGTCCTTTCATTTCAACAGAGACCTCTGGTCATTATAAATCCCTTTTTGTCAGTCAAACTATTATTTCTTTTAGTCCGCTTTGCTTTCTTTTGTGCCACAGATTAGTTTACATTTCTAGAATAAGTCTGTCCCTCTGACTTCTGAATGGCCAGCTGCCAAAGTGACTGGCAGTGCAGACAAGTGCGGGGCAGAGGCATCCAAACATTGGCTTGGAGCCATCACTTATTTCCCATTCTCTTAAAGGACTGATAAAATGATTTGAAATAAAAAAAAAATGAAATAGAGCCCTCTTAAAAATCTGGGATCTTCCATTTCGCCACGAGCAGAGAAACGCTTCCTCCTCCTTGTGACTCACAGGTGGCCACATCCAAGCCTGCTGCGGCGCTCCGTCTTCTCAGTTGTGGATTTACAGTCATGCTCCGAGACGTTTGTCACAAACATGTGCTTAAGGAGGCGATGAGTGACTCCGCAATGCTGGCTCTGTCACAGTCAGTGTGGTAATTGCTGTTTATCATCCTGTCTTCTCTAAATCCGTTGTCAGGTGCCTTTATTTTGGACACCGGGAGGAATCTTCATCAGCGGTGAGCAGCAGCTAATGTAAGCCTTATTTGATCAAACACCCCAAAGCCTTTGTATTTATAAAGAAATCATCAAATCATCTGTCTGTATAATTACTATTTGCTTATTTTTGCTGTGATTTCCCTCCCTTAGGCAGACGAGGCTAAATTAGTCATTCTTTAAATTACATTATACATCAGTTGTGTTGCCGGGATGAATAAAGTGCACTGTGGTTGACGGGATCAAACACTCTTGTTAGGCAGACGGCCACGAATCACTGCGCAAACCCACATCAACCCACTTCATTCACATTTGTACTTGCAGACAACACAAATGATTTTGTGATTTAACATGTCATTGTGAACCATAAACACTTAGATATGTAGCCTGTGTATATATATAAAAAAAATATAAAAGCCATAAATGAGTATGTTTCCAGATAATTCACTGACTTGTGTTTATGTTGCTGTCTGTTTGCCTTCTGCTGATCAGCAGCTGGAGCTCTTACTCAAACTCAAACTTTTCTTTTCCCACTAAACTCGCCACAGGAAGCCCTTTGAAATCCCCAACATGGGAAGTTATGTATGTAATCATTTAGAATCATTTTGAATATCAATGGGGCAGGAATGCCGAGGGTCTAGTTTTAATGGGAAAATAAATGACAACCCCAAAGCTTTTCTTTTTGTTTTTGTTTTTGTTTTTTTTGTTGTTTTTTTGTAAAAAAAAAAAAAAAAATGGCAGCAGGGATGTGAGCTCGCTTTACTGCTGCCAGCTCGTAAACACATTCACACCTCTCTTTCATTTAAATGCGGGATAAGTTATAGCACATTATTTGGAGGAAAAAAAAAAATCGAGGTCGACAACAACCTGCATTTGAATGGTGTCTGGGAGAACCGAGACCAATCCACAAACCAGCAGCAGTCTAATAACAGGGGGGGGGGGCAGTTTCTGTAGCTCCTGCAACAGAGCAACTCTGTTCATCTTTCACCGGCTGTAACAATGTGGGCCAAATAATAATGATTATTAGAATGTTGTTATGTAGGCAAATAAACAAGTTAAACTAAAGATCGTTTGACGGAGAAGTTAACTTAAATAAAACAAGAATAAAGCAGCCGATATCACGCCGTGGCTCCAATTAAATGGATTTCTATAATTAGACGTAGATATTTTTTTAAATCGGGTTAATTAAGATTGGAGGGGTGGTGGGGGGGGGGGGGAAGAAAACCCGAAACAAGGCAAAAAGCAGTTCATCTCCTTGTTCTTGTTCTCCTCTGCAGCGCTTTGCCCGCCGGGAGGAGGAGAAGAGAAAACCCCTCTCCACGCTGATGGTCTCTCCAGGATCACCCTATCAGGTGCAAACCGCTGACATGTTTCCACCCACCGACAACAAAAAAGCCCGTCTGTGCCCAAATCTCAAGCCGCAGACGCACAAGCACCACTGACGGGCTCTGCTGCGCCACCAGCCGCCTCTGCAGGGACCCGCCGCCGCCGCCGCCGCCGCGATCTCCGCGCTGCGTTCCTGAAAAACAACTTCTTTCTTTTTTTGTTTTTATTTTTTGTTTTTCCTCTCTCTGCCCGGATAAGTCTGCTGGCCCGCTTTTACCGCAGCCTGGTTGTTGCTCTGCAGCTTTTGCGCTCGGTAGAATAAAATGACCGCTGCAAGGTGCAGAAATCCCCCGCAGGGACGGAGCTGAGCGGCCGCTGACCTCCGGGCCAGAAGGACCGGGACTGTGGGGCGACTCGGCTGCAGGTGAGCAGAACTCGGAGGATACCTTTTTGGTTTTTTTTTTCCTTTGAGGGAGGGGATTTTTATTAGTTTTTTGGGTTTTTTTTGTTTTTTTGGAGAGCCTGAATACTGAATCTGTTCCACGCTTTGGCACCGATTTTCGGAGACGTTGCGGGATTTCGGGGAGCGGAGGAGACTTGAGCTGAGACAAAATAATCTGGATAACCCCCCCCAACCAACCCAACAAGGAAGCACCTAATGTTGCACCCCGTGACTCTGCCGCTGCTCTCCAGTGATTTATCCTCAGGCTGGGACTCGGTCTCCTTCTTGCCCCCGGAGCTGTGCGCGTAAAGGACGCGCAGGGGAGAGAGAGAGAGAGGGGGGGGGCGATCTCGCCAACCTTTCCAGGGGCTTGTAGAATCTGTGGAAGCAGGTGTCTTTCAGGTGCATTCCTGCAAGTCAAGATGCCTCTGCTGCCTTCGAGGTTCATATACGTGTAAGTGTCCCACATGCCGCCTGTTGCGCACAGAGCCGCGCATTCTTACCGACAGAAGTCGCCAAAAAGCGTCGTGTTTGCGCACTGCCTTCATCCAGGTAGGCTGCTGTTTGCTCTTCGTGTAATTGCCTGTGTTGACTCACTCCCCCCCCCCCTCTCTCTCTCTCTCTCCCCTCCTCCCTCTCTCTCTCCGTCTCTCTCTCTCTCCGTGTAGGTGTTTACATTTTCTGGTGCTCTATTTCCAGCTGCAGGTATGTTGACTCCCTCATTCAACCCCGTTTTGTGTGTGTGTGTGTGTGTGTGTTTGCATGTCACCGTGTGCAATAATTCTGACGATAAGATGCAGGTTAATTTCAGGGTGGTCCTTGACTTGCTTCAATTAAATCCATATGAATCAACAGTATTATTTGGAGCCTTAAAAGGGGAGAACAGAAAATCTGCTCATCATCTTAGAAGGAAAGACAAAAACTAAAATAACAAAATCAAACAAGGATATTGGGGGAAAGGGGGTAAATAACAACGTTCAATAAATTTAGATGCAAGAGATTATAGACAAAGTGATACTCAATTAAGTTCCCAAATCTAATTATTGCAACATAATCCCCCAAAACATGACCTGTAGTGATAAAGAAATATCACAGTGGACTAATCTACTAATGTTTCCAATCGATATTATCAATCTGGCAACAACAACAACAAAAAAAGTAATTAAACCCTGTTGTTTTTAATCTGCAGCTCAAGTAGCAGGTTCAGTATTTTGCAGCAGAACCCCTGGGGGGGGGGGGCTGCACGGTGTTCTTTGTTGCCTGAGTTTTTATGAGCTGCGTCTCACTTTGAACAGTAATGACTTGCAGGCTTCCACTCACCTAATTGCGCGCCGTGGTCCGGATAAGATGCGCAGAGAGCCGCAGAGAGCTGCCCGGGCCTCTTCACTGGCGCGTTTGATCGCAACGCTCCACGTGCTTTCGTTTTAAATTAATTTCTCCGGCGTTGTTATGATGTGAAAAATATGAAACGAGGACAGACTGATTACAGAGCGAGAGCAGGTTTAGGTTTTTAGCTCATCCACGCCTGGGATGCATTTTCCTCCACATAAGCCTCCCAAAGTTGGCAACAGGTTGATTGTAGTTTTTTTTTTTTCTTTTTTTCTAATGTGATTGTATCTTTAACAGATTAGAAAACAGATTTACAGTTTTGTTTTTTTTGTCAGAGAAAACTGAATCATAAAAGGGAGTTAACATTTGACCTTTTTAGGGACAAATCAAACCCTGCTGGAGGGAATGTTTGTCTATAAACTATATAAAATACACTTTATTGTCTGCACAATTCTAGTGTTTTACTACTATGCTTTTCCATGTAGTGCTGGTAGGATCACCGTGTTCCGGTCGGTGGAGGCATTAGCTCTCGGGAGCAAAGCAACAGGTTTACCCCATGTAAAGGTTTTAATGAAACATCCCAGAGACAAAATGTAAAACCCGGAAATTGAACCCCCAATACTAGATACTGCAACGTTATGTACGTCTGTGTGCTCTGATTATTCCAACAGAGCTGGCGCGAACAAAGCTATAGTGCCGACTGGCCGCTGCTCACATGTAAGACAGGATGCAGCTCATGCAGAATGTGGGCCAGCAGACGTATGAGGTGGACGGATGAATGACACTTGCTGGGGTTTTTTTAATTTATTTTTTTGCCGTTTTAATATGTGATTTGCATGCTTTGTTGTGGTGTAGAAAATGCCAGATTAGCATAAAAGGCCTTTATCCAAACTAAGGAAAAGTGCATTGTGGCTCTTTGGGTGCTTTCAGGCTGATGATGATGATGAAACTAAAAAGAATGCAGGAATAGCCCTTTATTGCCTCTCCATGTCGTTTGGCTCGTTCTTCTTCTCAGCACTGCTGCTGTGTGCCGCTAATGGCGCTTGCGTGTCGTGCTGTGGCTGTGATTTCACGAGAAGCAGCCGCAGTTTGGAAGTCAGCTCTGAATGCACTGCCAACATGAGACAGAGTGTCTTTCGCTATTTGTATATATGTGTGTGTGTGTGTGTGTGTGACCCCTGTGTTTGTCAAGCAGATAACAAGGTGTATCTTAGATGGATGCGACAACTAAGCTTCCTGGGTGAAGATGAGCGCCAGACTTTTTGAAGTTTCCACCATATCCGTTTTCATGCTGTGTCTTTGAAGAAAGGAGACGGCGTGATAATGAAAAAACAAAACAAAAAAAAAAAACCCTCTTGTCGCTGGTGTTCACCTCAAGTCATGTGCTTAGACTTGCCCTTTCCCCTGACGCAAAATGCAACTGTCTACCAGACGCCCCTTTGTGTTTGTTTGGAGATGGGGAGATTTGGGAAACATCCCGTAGCAGCCCCGCTTGCGTTGTGTTTGCTTCTTTCTTCATCTTCGTCAGCTTTGCGGTTCATTTTGAGAGAGAGAGAGAGTTGACAGATGATGCTGATGGTTTGACTTTTGGAAATGGGTGCACCATTCTCAACATATTTGCGTGCACATCCGGGACGAACACTCTGCTGCTCTGCATGTATTTGGTGGCAAGTCAGTGGTAATCCAGCTTCGTGCAGAGATCACCGGTCAGCCACGATGACGTCTTGTTCCTTGCGCTTCTCCTGCTCACGCTAACCGCTCAGCTCTTAAGTGCACCGGAGTCTCCATTGGGAACAGCCACTAGACAACGAAATGTCTAGAGCATCAAATGGGAAAGCTGCCATGAGTAGTACTCTGTGTTGGGAGCAAAAATAAGACAATAAACTCCATTGTTGTTAATATTTCAATATACCATTAAATGTAGGTTTGTGCAGATGTGCATTGCCCTTAGCGTCTCACACGGGTGTGTTGAAAATGATATATTTTTGCACCAATTCCCTGATCTGGTGTAAATGTGCCTCTTCATTCAGTAAAACTGTAAATCTCTCGCTTGAGTCCTCATTGTCCTGGCTGGCGTTACAGGATTTAGGAACTGGTTGAGGGTGACTAGGGTTAGCGGTATCTCTTTAGGACTGCCGATAATACTGGTCTTGATCCATTAAATCGTATTTATTAGAGGACAAAGTGTTAAGTGGTTGTCATGGCTGTGCAGTTGTTTCACGCAGGTTGTGCTGCATGTTGGAATACTTACTTGCAGTAAATGTATCTAGAAAAAAGAAGTGGTTGGGCTGGAACGTCCAAGTCAAAGACATTATTACCGTGAGAGAAATGCATAATCTGCTACTCCTAAGAGATGCTGACCAGATCCCCCCCCCCCCATAAAACCCCCATTAGGCACTTAGTAAAGTCGACACAATTTTTTAGTTTTGATGCCTTGAAGTCAATATGAACATTTGTTGCAAAAGTAGGCAATGCATTTTGCTCAATGCTCATTTTCTACACCGCCTGATGCCAAAAGTAACATTACGGGCGTGTTTCCTAAATGTCAAGATACAGAAGCTGTGTCCCAGTTCAGGGGCTGGATCCTCCGAGGTGCACATTTCCAGGCCCGAATACGTCATAATGAGCCAACATGTCCTTCCTATTTCAAAAGCTTGTCCAAATGTGGCAGAGACAATTCCGGACTTTTTTCCTCTCTGTGGTTAAGGTTTTTGTTCTTCTGAGGCCACAATTTCCCATCATGTTTGCTACGTGTCATTAATTTACCAAAGTTAGAATAACAAGGACTCGGGGTATGTAATGCGTATATAATTAGCCACCTGAGAACAGCCACATAAAAAGCCATTACTGTGCAATTACCACACCATACAGCTGGGGAAATGGGATCTTGGCGTGAACTGAGATTCCAGGGCTCCTGAAAGTATACGTCTCCTCTCGATCTTCCACATGTTGTGTGACGCTGTTGCTCTTTTGGCGCGCAGCCGACGATTTCCTCCTTATTTATGTCAGGTCTAAGGTGACTCGCAAACAGCCGGGCTAGTGGATCCTGAAAGGTGGATTTGGACAATTTGATCCAAAAGTCTTCCCGCGTGAGTGTTTTTGTGGTTCAAGGTGCCTCTTGCAATCTCGCAGTCTTGTCTTCCGCCTGCTTCCTAATTTATGGACGCCACTTCGCCTGCGGGCAGATATTTGTTTGATGATAGTGCAACAGGTCTGGATGCTTCAGGTGTATAATTGCTAGTGGCTTGCTTGCTTGTGGAAATGGAGTACAGGTTTCTCAATATCGCCCGAGGCACATACTGTAGTATGCTGCTGTCTCAATGCAAAGCAACAGAAGGCTGCGCTATAGGCTTTGCACTTGTTCCGTGGGACTTTTCCTCAAGCGGTGACTTAGTTAACACATTTTGTAGCGTAGTTATCAGCGTGTAAATGCAGTGCACATGAAATGTGCCAGTTGTAAGCAAAAAAAGGAACATTAGAAAGCCACAGCCACAGCTTCCAAGTAGGTATCGGAGATTTAAGCCCCTGAAGCACAATTTCTTTTGACACAGGGCCCATAAAAGCAACAGCACACATTACTATCAACACCTGTGCCGTGACGATCTCTCACTGTCTGTCTTTCCCTCTTTCTATATTTCTTCACCCTCGGTCTCTCCGTCTCTCTCTCTCTCACTGTTTCCTCCTGTCTCGCACCTCTGTGCAGGAATCCCAGCAGAGCCCTGCTGATTTCAGGTTTTACATCGAGAACCACACGAGGAACCCGGAAGACCTGAGCAGGAAGCAGGTCCGGATCTATCAGCTCTACAGCAGAACCACGGGGAAACACGTCCAGATCTTGGGGAAGAAAATCAACGCCAACGGAGATGATGGGGGCAAGTATGGTATGGGAGAACTCCTGTGCATCTCACCTGACACTTTAGCTAGTTCGTGATAACAGGATGAAAAATCACCACCACCTACCAGCCAGATTTAGGCGCTTCTCGAGATTCTCACTCCTCCAGCCACTTTGACTGTTTACCACCCATTGTTTGGAGGTGGTTTTCCATTCTCTGTGTTTGGATTGGGCAAAGTGGAAGGTGACTTTTGGAAGCCACCAACTACTGGTTGGGGTGGCTGGAAACATTCTGGAAATTGCTGTCCTTGCATTGGATGTTTACTGCAGGATTTGGGTGCCCAGGGCCAAGTCTATTTTAGTCTTGATAGATTTGTAGGCCAACAGTGGGAATTTCTTTCTAATATGGACCACAACTGACATGCTGGAAATGAAATCTTAAAATGGTATTGTCCTTGAACTTGAAAGAGAAAGTTCAAACTAAATGTTTCATTTTTTTCCAGTGGTTTGTGCAGTCTGGCACCGTGAAAGTGAAAATGTTAAGCATTAAGCTCAAAGATGACCAAAAGCATTTGGAAGATTTACTCTTACTTGTTGAATTTGACATGTTCAGATACGATTTTATGCCGCTTTCAACCTTGAAAGCTCTTTGCTTTCTGTGTGGACTTGTTCGCAATTTCAAATCAAAGCAAATGTGGCGGGGTGAGTAAATTGACGGTCAGTGAAGCCCTCTTTGATGCAGTGGCACAAACACAAGGCAACAGGGCCTGTGCTGTGCTTTCCTGCAGATATTTTGCTCACAACAGCTGACTCACGGCTCGAAAATTGCTGGTCTTGGAGGCCTCTGAGTGAGTGTGTTCGCAGATGCGCCGAGGCGAAGTTTCCTCACTGCTTGTTAGAGCTTGAGTGGAAGCAGATCCAATTTTTCCCATGAGGCCTTGCCAATTCCACCCTCCTCCTCCTCCTCTTCCTCCTCCTCCTCCCCATCCAGCTGCAGTACCTGGCACCTGTGAACTCCTTTGCACTCACTAATAATGCTCAGGGAGACACTCTCCTTTCTCTAATCCACCCTCAGTCACTGCAGCTTCACGGCGGAGGGCCACAAACCACCACAGAAGAAATATATTGCTTTTAATGTAGAGCTTTATGACCGCTAAGTCCGTATCGGTGCAGCCAAAGTGCGGGCGTTATCATTCTTCTTAGGTATTAGGGAAGCATATTCATTACTTTTAAGAGACTAGAACAATCCTTTTCTAGAACAATCCGTTGTGTATATGAGGCCTGCCGTCTGCTCAGAGCGATGGTGGGTCAGCACAAAAGGCTTTTAAACTGATAAACGCTGCGACGTGGAATTACAGCCGGAGACTTCAGCGTTTTCGTCAGGCGACCCCATGCTGAGGTCAATAAATGCCCGCGGCCTCACATTGTTCATTGTGGCGCCAAGGACGAAAACATTGCACCGGTCGAGAAGACACTTGAAGTGGGATTTAATGTTGAAATATCGGAACAGAAATTCTAAAACTATTGGCAGAATTTTTTTTTTTCTTTTTAATTTTTGCTGCTATGGCCGCCGACGGAGTCTTGAGTCTGGGAATTGTTTAAAGAAATACCCAGAATACCCGGAGGTTAATATACAAAACATCCCAGTGGCCACTCCCTGGCTCAAAGAGATTTGCTTGTGGATGCACCCGACACGTTATTTTACCGTCAGCGCAGGGACGCCTGTAACGCTCCTGCACTTAGTTAGTAGATTACTGAAGTGTCCTGTTCAGACATTTACAGATGTAGCAAGGACGGGGGTTTAGACGGGGTCACGGACACATTCTAACTTACAGTAGGGAGGGAGGCTTGTATCTGATGTTCTGGGTCGAAGGCTTCATACTTGAGGTTGAATTTTGGGTCTCCGTGCAAACCCAGCTAAGAAGGAGAAGGCCACAGTGTCGACAGCATGACTCCTGATTTGACATGCGGAGCAGAAATATCTTTTTAAACTTCATTCACTTCATATACATTTTTTTTTTTTCCTTCTCAAGGACGCCAAAAAATGTCCAGCCGATAAAGAAGTCATGGGATGCCGTTCTTTAGCACAGCCGCAAACAGAAATCTCTCAAAACAAGAGAATGAATAACTTCTACCATCCTTTAGTTTCACCTTTGAGACAGGTTTCCTTCTTCCCACTTTCCTCCCAAGGTTAGATCTGAGGAGGAGGAGGAGGAGGAGGGAGGGAGTTACTTCTGCCCTCGAGGCCCGTCCCATCCCCTTCGCCTATTCTTCCTCTGCTCCCTTGAGCGCTACTGAATGGCCCTGTGTGTTAAACAAATGGATCATCTTAACTTTTTGATTGAGTGAGCACAGACTAAAGGGAACTTGAAACCTAATCCTGAGGGGCACATAACCGCTCCACAAATGTTTGGCAGATCTCTTTGCTGGTCATGGGGCGAGCAGAGACAAAGGTGACCTCGCAAGGGTTAACATTTAGGATGGGGGGGGGGGATAAAAGAGCCGCCGGGATGCGTCTCAAGAGTGGATTACTGCTGTGTCAGGTTGAAGTGATGGTGGCATTGTAGTTTTGGTGCGTATATAGTATTGTATAAAGAAGGTTATACACTTAATATACTTTTGAAAGACTTGAGTCATTTGCTCTGGAGACCCATGAGTCACCTCTTCTTGTTCATTTTTGTTTTGTTGGAAAACATCCAACAGCTAAAAACATCATATTTTTTCCACATTCACAGAAAAGAAAACGTCAAGTCAGTTTATGTGTATATCCCCAAATCGCAATTGTGTATGTCCTGGATCTTACAGAATGTTGTTGGTTGGTGATTTTTCAACGATTAAGATCAATTATGTCCTGTAATCCCTGATGTGATGAAAGGGAACACCTAACATTCGGCGGTTGACTGCGTTGCGGTGGTGTATATGATTAAATATGACAACGTATTCATGAAATTTCAACTTAAAAGCCCTAAAATACTGTTTCATTAGCCCACACCAGTGTTTTCTTTGCTTGATGCACGTTTTGTCCCCTTGAATGTAGAGCTTCAGTTTGCAGGGCTCCTTTACAGGACTGGAATTTAAATACGATCATTTTTAGGTCTTTTTCAAAAAACTGAAGTCTCTCAAAAAAATCCACAATAGCTCAGACACCATCGGCCATAAAGGGAAAAACATACCAGATCTGTTTAAATGTATGGGAATCCTTAAACTATGTTTGTGTTGGTGGGAAGAATTTCTACCTGCCCTTAACACAGAGTCTATTTGATCTTTTTCTTTTCCAGCTCTTCTGGTTGTCGAGACAGAAACCTTCGGGAGCCACATCCGAATAAAAGGAAAGGAGAGCGAACATTACATTTGCATGAACGACAAGGGCAAAATAGTCGGAAGGGTGAGTATATTTTGGTTTTGATGTTGGGGGAATATTCTAAAAAGAAAAAAAACTCGACTGATCAGTAAGTAAGAATGCAATGTTTTCCAGATTAAATCGCCACTTTCTAATATCAAACTGAATATTTCAAGTGGAGCTCTTAATCCGGGCCGAGTGGAACGCAGCCTCGGATCTGCTTTCTCCTGCTGTTTTTGTACACGCCAACAAAACCCCTCTTTGATAACTCACAGCCTTCTTCCATTACGTAATCGGCCTACTCCTTTGACACTCGATCAGTCAATTACGGACTGCAATCACCACAATGCATTGAGAGACTAATGGTCACTTAGGAGGAATGCCATTGCAATTATATCACTTAGTCACACCAGGTGGCCACGGGCGCGGGATGACTGCATGCGGACGGCCGCGTCGATATGGAAAACAAGTTAAAATCTGAAAAACGTTCACCGTGGAGGCACCCGTGTGATTCGGTTGCATTAATAACTCACGCTGTCAGCGACGGTGGGGCTGCAGCCATCCACACGAGTTTTCACTCCCTCATCATGGTCATCTGTTAGAAACATGCATTTTGTGTTTTAGTTGCTTGGGGCCTCTTTTGACTTCCTCCTTCAAACCACTGTAGGCTTATTTTAAAGAAATCGGATAAAATGACATTTAACGTATATATTGTTGGTGGCTGTCGGCTTGTTTAACGATAAAAATAAGCTGAGAATAATAAACTTGGACAGAGTCGATTAAACTCCCCAGTGTTGGCGTCAAGGTTTTTAAAGGGTCTTTTCACCCACATTTTAGAAAAACATTGTCTGACTCAACCCCATTGCTATGTAGACATGCAGACGGGTCCAGCTTCTAAGATATCTGTCTCTGAGATTTGTTACCTTGGATAATCCACAGAGCTCACTGTGAACAGTTTTCAGTGATACTGCTTTCCAAGTCTCCATGGACTCTGTTTACAGTGAGGTGCAATATTAAAAAAGACAGCGTTGTAGAATTGCATGGCATCCAAGGTTTGCACACGGCATGCTGTGACCACAGAACCCCCTAGATTTGCATCAGTTTTTAACTTGTTGTATATTTAAATTGATTTAATATTGCATAAACAGAAAATGAACTCTACGCCAGCATGTTTTTGAGAAACATATGAAGCCACCTCTTATTCATTTTCATAAATATGTAGCTCAATATCTTAAAGCAACAGTTCACTTCACCCTTTTGGGGTATTCACTTTCTTGCGGCGATTCAGATAAGAAGATTGAAACCATTTTTTTTTTCTGTCCCGTTAATTATGAAGCTATTAAAGGCCAGACTTTCCCGTCTTTATGCTACGCTAAGCTAACCATCTCCTGGCGTTACCTACATATTTAACCTACAGACACGGAACTTTCTCCAACTTGGCAAGGAAGCAAATAAGAGAATAAACACAACTACTGTAATGTGGTCTGTGCCCAGAAAATGAAATAAAGACTTTCCTCAGTTATTAAGAGACCATGAAAAGGCACAATGATACAATAGTGCAGTAGAGGGTAAATCCTTCAATGATGTTTTTACTTGCCTGAATGTAACTGCTAACATTTTCAGTGTGACAATTAGATATTTGCCTCGTAATCACAGCTAAGGAAAATTCTCAGCACAATATCAGCATTGTAGATTTTGTACTTTTTTTTACACAAAACTGGAAAATAGAAAGCCACGACAGACCAGCAGACCTTTCTGAGCCCGACTCCACAGATGCAATGGAAATAAGCCAGAATGTTAGTTGAAAAAGGGGTCATGCTGCTATGTTAATAATGAATGAATGTCCTATTTTTTTGCTTCCTTCTCTCAGCCCGATGGAAGGAAGCAGGAGTGCGTCTTTGTCGAGGAATTCCTGGAGAACAACTACACAGCTCTTGTGTCGGCCAAGTACAAAGGATGGTACCTGGGCTTCAACAGGAAGGGTCGGCCCAAGAAAGGCTCGCGGACCACGCAGAGGCAACAGGAAGTCCACTTCATGAAGCGCCAGCCAAGGGGCAGGGTGGACCCCCTGGAGGAGTTTCGTTTCACCACAGTAACTAAGCGGACACGAAGGGCTCGGCGATTAAAACCCAACTCCAAGAGGAACTGACGGGACCAACGGGACAGCACTAAAAAGAACTATCTGAAAATCTCAAGCTTCGTGTCTTAAAAGAATCACAGTAAAGACTTCAGATCTGCAAAAAGGAAAGACAGACAAAAACAACAACAACAAAAAAAAAGTCAAAGATGTTTTATTTTTGTATTTCAGGATGGCTGAATATGTCCTAACTCTTGGATTCTTCTGGGTTGATGTCATTGTGCTAACGTGTCTGTCGTGTTATTTATACTGGAGAAACTAAAGGACCTCTGAGAGAATTCCTGTCGCCGTCGTCCTCAGCTACGTTTGAACTGCAAGCTGAAGGCATGCTTTCTTTTTTGACAATGGGGGCTGAAGCGGGAGTTGACGCCATGTTATAAAAATCAGCCAACTAGAGATTTATTGGAATACCTGTCGGTTTTTGTTTGTGTTGCCCCTGACAACGCGGATCCCATACTTTCCACTGGAGTCAGACACCATGGAGATGAGAGGCGGCAGTCGCAGGTGACACTGTGCTGCCGGGATAACTTTGTAGCTTTTAGTGCAATATTTTACAGGTCTCTCTCTTTATCTTCCCCCCCCCCCCCCTCCCTC